>PRKT01000080.1:949584-987972 GCA_003671525.1 Saccostrea glomerata
AGATTCTAAATTGTTCAAATCATGACCCCCGGGGGAAGGGCGGGGCCACAATGGGGAATCAAAGTTTTATGTAGAAATATATAGGAAAAATCTTTGAAAATCTTCTTCTCAAGAACCACTGGGCCAGAAAAGTTGAAACTTATGTGGAAGCATCCTGGTATAGTGTAGATTCTGAATTGTTCAAATCATGACCCCCGGGGGAAGACTTTTGAGTTTGTAAACGCAATCTTGTAAGATTGTAAATCCAAACATGTAATCATATCAGATTCATAGTATACATGTATATGAAATTGTTCCACAAAACTTGGTCAACCGGAAGTTGAGTGGATTTTGGTATTGACACTAATGCACCGGATGATTACTAGGCGATATAGAGAATCAATGACTATTTGCTATTTGATTTATAACTGGGGGACTACTCCTTTGGCAACCTCAAAGACCACCTTTGTTTATATTTTGGCAAAAATGGTGCGCATTACACAGCTAAATTGGTTTTTGGACAAGATGGTCATTCAAGGGTTTTTGTCAGTCCCACTGTTTTGGAAATAATGACATATTATATACACTAGTACCGATTCGGCAAATGTTCAATTCACAAATAAAAATTAACAAGTGGTGCGTTAGCAATTCTGTCCAGTGTACATAGTTCTTTTTACTTTGGACAATCATTCTTCAAGCAACAAGTGGTTTACATCCAGTTTCAACACAGAGAAAATCTGGCGATGCCAATGAATGATTAATCCAGTGACTATTCTTGATGCTGCAAGTTGTAATTTTTCTAGTTTTTCGGAATCTTGACTAGAACACCCACGCCAAACTTCAGTTGCGTATTCTAACTGAGGTCTCTTAAAAGTAGTATGTAAAAGAGACATGAGATATAAAGATTTAGCAATGACCCTGAACTGAAGGTTTTTTTTAAAGAAGACCTAATTTTTATATGCATTGGTCATGATAGAATCAATATACGCTGACCAAGTGAGGTCGTTTGAAAAGAGAATAACTTATATGTGATTATGTGATGATACAAAATCTAAAGTACAGTCTTGGAATTTTAGCCATGGTAAATCTACATTTTTCTTGTGACAAAGATCCAGAGTATCAGCACGTACTGCATCTTGAGAGGCCTGCACCTTCATTCTTATCATTCATCGTTGACTTTTTTTTTTTACATCGATGAATCTATTTATGAGCAAATGCGGTAAAATGCCTATTTTTTTTTACTTATTTACTTTGCTTTGAACACAGCCTGAAAATGATTTAACTATTTCACCTTTGAATATCTTGACGTGCTTTCCTTGCACGGACGCTTTAAAAATTGTGAAATATTTTTTTTATGCAGAAATGCTTAATTTTGTTTGCGCCCGATTTGATGCTTTGCATAAATTTTACTTGTCATCTTTCGTGATTGAAGTGGCCTTTAGAAATGTACTTTTTTTTTTACAAACACTTTGAAACATTGTAAGTGAATGGAACTCAGTATCTCAAAGTTCTTGATAAGCACTCGCTCGAAACTATAGACTTACGATTGTCTAAAGCCTTATATAGTACATAGTCTGTGCCTGAGTGAAGATTAGCGAGAATTCCCATAAAATCATTGAGTAGAAGGTTAGGGAAAGATAACTTGAACATTAATTAATATGAGAAAAACCCAAGACTGTTTTCGTGGATAAAGAATTAATTTTCCTTAATTGAGCTGCGCATTATAATTTGTTAAAATTTGTATCAGAAAACTACTTGTTTGTAAATATTGGAAGCTTTTAATAGAATGATAAATATGTGCACAAGATATGCTACATGTAAAGGGAAACTGAAAATGTTTCGGAGTTAAGGTCAGACGAGACGTTCCTCAAATATGTGTTTTGTATATCTTTATGTATGAAAAATATTCAAAATTTTAATAACATTCTGATTTCTAAACCAGTTTCTAAACGTTTTTAAAAAATCCAAACACTTAAACATTTTAATTTGAAAAATTATTTCTCTTCCCCAAAGGATTATATAAGAAAAACTACCCCTGGTATCTTGCAGAAATGCCTGGTAAGGTACCTCAATTTTTTCTGAGTAAACATGTTTAAGTAGCAATACTTCAATGACAAACTCTTAGAAAAATATATCTATTATTAAGGAACGTCTCGTCTGTCCTTAAAATAAATTTACTTTACTACACTTGGTCATTGGTCAAAAAATATTAGAGACGAGTGTTGCTTCCATTGATTTAAGAAGCTGGTTATTAAAGAAACTTAGTTTCAAAAATAATTGTTTACTGTTAATGACAAGTACTCAAGGTATATTTATAGAGACAGAAAACTTTATAATCCATGATTGTATGAATAGTTAATTTTTAATCCAAGATTCAAGATATTTATTGTATTAAGTATTGCAGGTCACCGGCCCAAAGTACAATCATGTTTTACAATGTAGAATTTACAATTTCAGATCAGGCTTTAAATATACATTATGGAAAAAAATATAAACTATGCTTATATATTATCACGTATTAAATTCTCAATGAACTTTTTCCTCTCTTTAAAAGCTAAAAAAGAAAATTTTGCCATATCATTTAACACTGCATCATTTCCATATATAAACATATTCACAGTGTTTTTATAAAATCTTAAGTGTTTCAAAATATTACAGTTTACTCTAATATCCATATATAATTCACAATTTTCTACAAAGTGACTTTCATTTTCAATAAACTTAACATACAACCCTGTCTTGTACCTATATTACACTGAAAAAAGTCTGAAATAAGATTTTGATTTCTAATACATGATGTTAATTGGGAATACATTGACTTTAAAAGCAATAAAATATTTGTACTGACTCCTTTCTTGAATAGTGTATACAATAAAATATTATGTTGAACACAATCAAAAGCTTTTGAAAAATCTATAAACATGCAATACATTCTACCTTTGCTTTTACTAATATATTTATATACACTTGCTTGAAGAACAAAGCAATTATCAATAGTAGAACGTGTATGTCTAAAACCAGACTGTTGTTCAAACAATACTCCTTCATATTCTGCCCAACTAGTTAATCTGTTATTCAAAATTTTAGTAAAAATTTTACTGATGACATTCAGTAATGATATTCCTCTATAATTAGGGATGCATGATTCTGCACAAGATATTTTTAGAGGACTGTTCATTGATTTCAGGGGATTTCAATATAATTGTCTACACTATCATTTAAAGAGACATAAAACTTTATAATCCATGATTGTATGAATAGTAAATTTTTAATCCAATTTCTATATAAGAGAGACAAAGGTTAAAAGAAATCGTCAGAAGTGAAAACTGTGAGGAGGATCATGGCAGATCTTTTTTGCTACAGATATAGAGATGTTGACCTGTAATTCACGGTAAAAGACCCTATCCCTTCTTTGTACGTAATTCTGTTTGTTTGAATTTCATTGACAATGCATCAGAAATATTTTGATGTAATATATTTAGACACAAAGTGACTTACATGTATACCTGTATTAATTTTGATTTACTGGGGCGAACGAAATGCATGAAACCTACAGAACACCATTACAAATAGACAGAAATAACATCTTCAATTTTATAAAAACAAATGATTTTAAAATCTAGAAAAAGTCTTAAGGGGAAAAATACAAATCACGACAAGGCCAATGAGCTGATACTCATGACTTTTCTGACCGTTATCAATATAAAAAGACAAATAAAAATCAGCTCATTATTTACAAGCACCGGAAACCAATGCAAAGGTATTTTTTTTTACTATGTGTACCGTTCATTTCCTGACAGAATCATGAAACATTATATCAGACATGATTCTGAAGTTTTTAATATATATTCCATGCATGATACTGGTAAAGAACAGGGCGTTGTTTAGAAAAAAAAATAAGCATGTCATTTTCCGAGATTTGAGTGGCCTTTAGAAATGTACCATTTTCAGACAAAATCTTTGATATATTTTAAGTGAGTGGTACTCAGTATCACAAGTTCTTGATAAGCACTCTCGAGGTCATCTAATTTACTTTCGATTGACTAAAGCCTTATACATATGTAGAAGTTCGGGCTTTACGGACCGTGGATATCGGCCTGGATAGCTCAGTGGTTAGAGCACCTGACTAGTAATACAGGGGTCCCGGGTTCGATTCCCGGTCCAGCCATATGTTTTCTTCGTGCATTTCTCCTTTCCTACTACACATAGTACATAGTCTGAGCCAAAGCGAAAATTAGCGAAAATTTGCATAAAATCATTGAGTAGAAGGTTAGGGGGAGATAACTTGAACATTAATGATAGTAATATGAAGAAAAACTCAAGACTGTTCTTGTGGATGAAAAATTAATTTTTCTTAATTGAGCTGCGCATTATAATTTGTTAAAATTCTATCAGAAAACTAATTGTTTGTAAATATTGGAAGCTTTTAACGGAAAGATAAATATGTGCACTAGATATGCTACATGTAAAGGGAAACTAAAGATGTTTCAAAGTTAAAATAAATTTACTTTACTACACTTGGTCAGTGGTCAAAAATGTTAGAGACGAGTGTTGCTCCCTTTGATTTAAGAAGCTGGTTATTAAAGAAACTTAGTTTCAAAAATAATTGTTTACTGTTAATGACAAGTACTCAAGGTATATTTACTGCTCTTTTATTGACTGAATAAAGCCCTCTTCAGGGAAAAAATGCCGGTTCATGAGTGATGTTGACTAAGAAATTGTATAAAACCAACAAAATTGGAAGTTCGAGAATGATAATTTTCACTCTTTTTTGTATTGTTTGATGGACTTTGAGATTGAATACTGTTCGCTGTCTCCATATCCTTCTTGTAATACCAAGATTTCAAAAATACTCTTCAAACGATAGCAGATAAATATTCTTAATACATGTTGATATATCTTTTTTTAAAAATGAAGGCTTGTAGTTGCAGGTTTAAAATCCTTTACCTTTAGAAGCTATACTTAATTATGAGTGGTTTATCTATTGAGATAAAAGGGATGCATGATTCTGCACAAGATATTTTTAGAGGACTGTTCATTGATTTCAGGGGATTTCAATATAATTGTCTACACTATCATTTAAAGAGACATAAAACTTTATAATCCATGATTGTATGAATAGTAAATTTTTAATCCAATTTCTATATAAGAGAGACAAAGGTTAAAAGAAATCGTCAGAAGTGAAAACTGTGAGGAGGATCATGGCAGATCTTTTTTGCTACAGATATAGAGATGTTGACCTGTAATTCACGGTAAAAGACCCTATCCCTTCTTTGTACGTAATTCTGTTTGTTTGAATTTCATTGACAATGCATCAGAAATATTTTGATGTAATATATTTAGACACAAAGTGACTTACATGTATACCTGTATTAATTTTGATTTACTGGGGCGAACGAAATGCATGAAACCTACAGAACACCATTACAAATAGACAGAAATAACATCTTCAATTTTACGGGATGCATGATTCTGCACAAGATATTTTTAGAGGACTGTTCATTGATTTCAGGGGATTTCAATATAATTGTCTACACTATCATTTAAAGAGACATAAAACTTTATAATCCATGATTGTATGAATAGTAAATTTTTAATCCAATTTCTATATAAGAGAGACAAGGGTTAAAAGAAATCGTCAGAAGTGAAAACTGTGAGGAGGATCATGGCAGATCCTTTTGTCTACAGATATAGAGATGTTGACCTGTAATTCACGGTAAAAGACCCTCTCCCATCTTTGTGCGTAATTCTGTTTGTTTGAATTTCATTGACAATGCATCAGAAATATTTTGATGTAATATAATTAGACACAAAGTGACTTATACCTGTATTAATTTTGATTTACTGGGGCGAACGAAATGCATGAAACCTACAGAACACCATTACAAATAGACAGAAATAACATTATCTTCAATTTTATAAAAACAAATGATTTTAAAATCTAGAAAAAGTCTTAAGGGGAAAAATACAAATCACGACAAGGCCAATGAGCTGATACTCATGACGTTTCTGACCGTTATCAATATAAAAAGACAAATAAAAATCAGCTCATTATTTACAAGCACCGGAAACCAATGCAAAGGTATACTCACTATGTGTACCGTTCATTTCCTGACAGAATCATGAAACATTATATCAGACATGATTCTGAAGTTTTTAATATATATTCCATGCATGATACTGGTAAAGAACAGGGCGTTGTTTAGAAAAAAATTAAGCATGTCATCTTCCGAGATTTGATTGGCTTTTAGAAATGTACCATTTTCAGACTAAATCTTTGATACATTGTAAGTGAGTGGAACTCAGTATCACAAAGTTCTTGATAAGCACCTCGAGGCTATCTAATTCAATTTTGATTGACGAATGCCTTATACAGTATATAGCCTGAGCCAAAGTGAAGATTAGCGAAAATTTGCATAAAATCATTGAGTAGAAGGTTAGGGGGAGATAACTTGAACATTAATGATAGTAATATGAAGAAAAGCTCAAGACTGTTCTTGTGGATCAAAAATTAATTTTCCTTAATTGAGCTGAGCATTATATTTTTTTAAAATTCTATCAGAAAACTAATTATTTGTAAATATTGGAAGCTTTTAACAGAATGATAAATATGTACACAAGATATGCTACATGTAAAGGGAAAATGAAAACGTTTCGGAGTAAAAATAAATTTACTTTACTACACTTGGTCATTGGTCCAAAAATATTAGAGACGAGTGTTGCTTCCGCTGGTTTTTAAGAAACTTAGTTTCAAAAATGATTGTTTACTGTTAATGCCAGGTACTCAAAGTATATTAACTTCTCTTTTATTGACTGAATAAAGCCTTCTTCATGGAAAAAATATGCCGATTCATGAGTGATGTTGACTGAAGAAATTGTATACAACTAAGAAATTGGAATTTCAGGAAAGATAATTTCCACACTTGTAATACCAAGATTTCAAAAATAACCTTCTAACGATAGCAGATAAATATTTTTGATACATGTAAATATATTTTAAAAATGTCAAGGCTTGTAGTTGCAGGTTTTAATTCCTTTACCTTTAAAAGCTCTACTTAATTATGAGTGGTTTATCTATTGAGATAAGAGGGATGCATGATTCTACACAAGATAATTATGGCATCAGTATCATAGTAGATTTATCCATCGTACTTGTATATTTTAAAAAGGCTTTAAATATATAGAAGGCATCCCCTACCAGCGAATGAAGTTTTAGAATTTACAACAGGTGAAAGACCATTTTGATTGATAAAATAAGAGGACTGTTCTTTGATTTCAGAGGATTCCAATATAATTGACTACACTATCACTTATAGAGTCAGAAAACTTTATAATCCACGAATGAATGAATTTTTTTAATCCAATTTCTATATAAGGGAGACAAGGGTAAAAAGAATTTGTTAGAAGTGAAAACTGAACATGATCATGGCAGATCCTTTTTGTTACAGACATAGAGATGTTGACCTGTAATTCACGGTAAAACACCCTCCCCCAGCTTTGTACGAAATTCTGTTTGTTTGAATTACATTGGCGATGAATCGAAAATATTTTGATGTAGTATATTTAGACACAAAGTGACTTATACCGATATTAATTTTTATTTACTGGGGCGAGCGAAATGCATGAAATCTGCAGAACACTATTACAAATAGACAGAAATAGCATTCTCTTCAATATTGTATAAACAAATGATTTTAAAATTTAGATATAGAAAACGCCTTGAGGGGAAAAATGCAAATCACGATAAGGCCAATGAGTTGATACTCATGACTGTTTTGACCGATATCAATATAAAAAGACAAACTAAAAATCAGTTATTATTTACAAGCACAGGAAACCAATAGAAAGGCATTTCACTATGTGTACCGTTCATTTCCTGACAGAATCATGAAACATTCTATCAGACATGATTTTGAATGATTTAAATATATATTCATGCATGATACTGGTAAAGAAAAGGGCGTTGTTAAGAAAAATTGTCTAATTTCAGCATGTTATCTTCCGAGATTTGACTGGCTTTTAGAAATGTACCAGTTGTGACCAAGATTTTGATACATTGTAAGTGAGTTGAACTCAGTATCACAAAGTTCTTGATAAGCACCTCGAGGCTATCTAATTCAATTTCGATTGACAAAAGCCTTATATAGTACATAGCCTGAGCCAAAGTGAAGATTAGCGAAAATTTGCATAAAATCATTGAGTAGAAGGTTAGGGGGAGATAACTTGAACATTAATGATAGTAATATGAAGAAAAACTCAAGACTGTTCTTGTGGATTAAAAATTAATTTTCCTTAATTGAGCTGCGCATTATAATTTGTTAAAATTCTATCAGAAAACTAATTGTTTGTAAATATTGGAAGCTTTTAACAGAAAGATAAATATGTGCACAAGATATGCTACATGTAAAAGGAAAATGAAGACGTTTCGGAGTGGAAATAAATTTACTTTAATAAACTTGGTCATTGGTCCAAAAATATTAGAGACGAGTGTTGCTTCCTTTGATTTAAGATGCTGGTTATTAAAGAAACTTAGTTTCAAAAATGATTGTTTACTGTTAATGCCAGGTACTCAAGGTATATTAACTTCTCTTTTATTGACTGAATAAAGCCTTATTAATTTCCCCACTTGTAATACCAAGATTTAAAAAATAACCTTCAAACAATAGCAGATAAATATTTTTAATACATGTAAATATATTTTAGAAAGAGCCATGGCTTTCTTACCGACAACACGGCCGACTCAAATATTTTAAAGGAAATGACCTGTATAGCATATATCAGCTATGTTTTCTATAGTATTCTAAATATCGGCGAATTATTGGGGGTACGGCTCACCCCCTTCCTGAATCCTACAGGCATAAAGAAAATAAAATAAAACTGGAAAATATACTAGTAAACAAGAAGTTAGAACTAAAGTAAGGAATAAAATATGATGTCGTTAGAATTTATCTAATTTGGAAAAATTTTTAATGAAAAAAAAATAAAATAAGAATATTAAAAAAAGAAATTATAGCACCTACACCCCTTCATAGTTTCTCGTAATCAACCTTCAACAAACATATAGACTTTACATTTGTAGAGTTGTGAATTTGTCTTTGTGATTTGCTTAGAGCGCTGAAATATAAATTTCGGAAAACAAAGTTTAAAACATCAAAGATACATACATTCATAATTTGAACTTTAAGTCAACACAGCTGTATTTTCGGAAGTACATGCCTGGATGTCTGAATTACCAACTGACATATATAAACTATGAAACTGATACGATTACAATTTTAGATTTACAATCTTACAAGATTGTGTTTACAAACTTACAAGTCTGGATTTTTGAACTCGATACATTAAGAGTTAAAAACAAGACACAGAATATACAAAAAGCTGTTTCAAAGAAAAATTGAATATTTGCATAAAATCAGGAAATTTCAGAACTGCACAAAATACTGCTACATGTAATATTTTATATGATGTATCATATTCAAAATAACTTAGGAACAGAGAAGAATAGTATGAATGAGACAAAAGGATCATGGTTTTAGGTTAATTGAAAATACCTGAAAGGTTGCAGACAAATACTTATTTCTGGTTTACGTAGGTGCAGGTCTGCAACAGCTACACCTTGGCCACAAAAATGGTTAATCCAATATAGTCATCTTCAATTTATAACTGTATGTACGATCTTCAAAGACAATAATTTTTTCGCCTGGTGATTATGTTAAATTGTACAATACATTTAACTGAGTGGAATATTTTGATGGTATATATAATGAACATTTATGATGTTGGGCTTTCATACGAGTTATTAGAAAATGACAACAAAAAAGGATTACACATATTTTAAAGTAAATAAATATGCCATGTCAATTCCATCTTTTCCGTTTATATTGTATATCAATTATTCCATTTGTATTCTATGATTCTTATTTGTATTCAAATATTTTTTTTCCATTTGTATTGAATTATTTTTCATTTGTATTTCATAATTTTCCATTTGTATTCTTTAATTTTTCAATCGTATTCTACAATTTTAAAGTTTTTTCTAAACATTCTTATTTTTTTTTAAATTATCAAATTCACATGACAATACCATCACAATTAATAGAAAGACAAAATAATACTAGAAAAACACAAAGTAAAAAAAAAAATTATACAATACAAATTAAAAATCATAAAAAAACAAATATGAAATTATACAATGAAAACGAAAAATCGTACAAGATATGTAAATTCTATTCCAGATGAGAAATCTTCTCTACAAAGCGATCGTATCTAGTCTGCCCCTAAAGATGACCATTACAACCCGACACACATTGTACATATTTGGAATATTCAGAGATTGGCAAAGCCTAGCGTACATTTTAGAAATGGGATTTTTTTTTTACTTGTAACATGTTCTTGTGACATGTGAACATGTGAGTTATACAGATTACAGTCGTTCTTTTCTTCTTTTCATATTGTAAAACAAGTTGAAAAAGAATGTTTTCAAATGTTATACAACATGTACCTTTTACGTGCATATGATTCTAAATAAAGCAATGTTCGAGATACATTTTTTGAACTTTCAAACTTTTTTATAGATGACTTTGAATTTTCTATCATCAACTTCCATTTCTTCTGTAGCAGTATAACACTATCATCCGATATGGAGTTTCAGCCTACCAGTTGATCTGGAATACGCAAGAGCTTACTGCTTTGTGTCCAACAGTCGACAAGTTTATAGAACAAATTAGTTGTTGAAACAAGGATACCAACAATCTCCTGTAAAGTCAAACATTTTGCAAACACTATGGTCAATACAACGACATTGTCAGCAAATACATTCTATCAAGCCGAATGTTGACACAATGTTTTTCAATCAAATACATGTAATAATGCTGTGCTGTTTGTCCATTTTCCCGATTGTGATATTAAGTGACGGGTTGACAGGATATCTTTACTCCATGGCACTTGATCCCATCTCTGATGCTTGAGAAGTCCCTGTTTGCTCTGCTTCTGATTTGTATTGTTTAATGGACTTTTTAGCTTACATACTGTCTTACTCTGAAAGTAAGTACTTAGTATTTTTTTCAGAGTAAAACAAAATAAATAGGACACATTTAGAGAAAAACTATCTTATCTCTATAATTGGAAATAAATATAAAATTTAGATTATTTATAATGAAACATGGAGATAACAAACAGTATTCAAGATCAAAAGTCCAAAAAACAAAAAAAGTAGAAGTAGAGCAAACACGGACCTTCTAAACATCAGATCAGGTGCCATGGAGGAGTGAGCATCCCCTGCAGACCAGTCACACCCGCCGTTTGCTCCTTTCCTGATCAGGAAATACCGGAAAAATCCATCGTCTATTCTGTGTATGAATAATGGACTTACAATAAGTATGAAAAACGTCCGTCAGCATTTGACTCAATGATAAATTGTATTTGCTGACAAGGTCATTGTATCAACCATAGAACTAACAATGATTCATGTAAATGAGACTGCTGATATTCTTGTTTCATCAATTTGTTTGTCAATAATTTACCTCGTTTTAGAAATTGTTCATATGTAAAGCATGCTCTTGCGTATCGAATGATCTGAGCTATATAAACTCCTTATGCAGGTGATGAAGGTATATTGCTGCATAAGTAAGGGACGTTGACGATAGAAAAGTTAAAGTCGTCACGTTTATCACAGAGCTTGGTTTGAAGATTACCATTAACGTCTTTTTCAAGTAAAATATCCAAATATGAAACAGATGTGTCAGACTCTGTGATATCTTTTATTTCAAGCTCACAAGGATATAACGTATCGACATATGAATGGAAATTACCATTGTTAATTAACAATACGTCGTCGATATATCTAAATGTCGAATTGAAGGCCACAGCAAGTGTTTTCTTCTTTTCACGCATAGGATTTTACACAAATTCTGCTTCATATAGAACAAAATAGGTCTCCGAATAACGGAGCGCAATTGGTACCCATATGAATTACAATACCGGTAGACTGTTGGAGGACCTGGTCTCCAAAAACAACATAGATATACTGTCAATCAGAAACTCAAGCATCTTTTTGATGTCAACTTCAGAGTACTCCTGTGTACAATCAGAATGTTGTAAACTTCACCAAGTATTCTTTTAAAGTTGGTATTACATCTAAATTAGCCTTAGATTAAAAAATTGAGTAGACGGAATGCTTTATGTATATTTTAAGTGATACTTTCAAAAAACCATCAGTATGTTAGAGTGGAATTGTTCTAATATATATGACCTTGACTTGTCCCCAAAGAAATGCCACTCTGGTTTCATTAAATAAAATAAGACAGCGATACCCGCATGTAAGTGTTTGCCTCAAAGAGTTTCCTATCTCCCTTAGCTTGTATACTGTATGTACCTAGGTAGCCCGAAAGGTTACTCCACAATTTAGAGAAATATGTACAATGTATCAATTGTCAGAAGCATAATAAGCATGGGCTTCTGATGTTAGTGTTTCAGTTGACACATTCATTGACGTCCGTCTAAATAAAGATCTTGATAAAGTTATTCTGATTTATAAAGTGAGGATTTAAAAAAATAACTGTTTGATTTGTTTTAAAAAAGAAAAAAAAACAAAAACAAGTTTGGAATATTTTTTGACGCAATTTGACCCCATAGATGAAAAAGAAAAAATCTTAAACGTTATTGCACATTTGCATTATCTTATTCCACACTGTGTTCATGGCCCAGTAAAAAAATTACATGACCTTCCTTACTGATCTCAGTCATGACATTACTGTCTGATACACCTGTTCAACTTTTTCAAAACCCGTATACATATCAATCTATGCATGCTAACTGCATTATATAACAACACACTAAAACTTTCCTTCTTTTTAAATTTTTTTAAAAAAGCTTTTAATGTAAACATTAATTGTAGTGTCTAGTTTTAAGTACATTTCTTTATCATATTAATTTTTTATTCAAATATGACAATGAAATTCAGGCTATCGACAATAACCGATGAGTAGTCATTACCAAGGCAACTCAAGCCCATCATTTCTGTTTGAAACAAGTTTCTGTGTTTGAGGTCTGAACCAGTCGACGTACAGATTTCCGGATAACAGTATCATGTATTTACAATCTTTAATTATTTCTGTCTGCCTTCACATTCTTGTCCTTTGTGGGGTCAAGAAAGTCTTTTCCAGAAAAATCCGACAGGTTTTGGCAATCCAGTAAAGCAGAATTAGGAACCTGAAAAGTATTTATCTCATCTTAGTTATTTGTCAATTCAAACGTCAATTGTGAAAATGAAGGCGAACCTCAAATTTGAGTTTGAATACTAAAAAAATGGAACATTTAATATTAATTTCTATGCTTTTTGTAAAAGTTTAAAAAATAAATGTTTATGTTGAAAACCTTGGATAGTGGAGTGTATCTTGGAAATGGTCCTGTCAAGTTTTCCAGCGGGTTGTTGGTGGCTTTGTTGTAGGCCATGATAAACAGCCATCGTCTGCTGGGACTGTTGTTGTGATCACTCTTGTGGAGGACGTTACTGTGCATGAAGAAAGCGTCTCCTACAGGTAATTTATTGTTATACTATTAGTAGGAACCACGTGTATGAAATGACTATAAATTCATTTGAATTTAATTTTAAATCTGAAGTATATTTTTTCTTGAAATAAAATATTTCATTAAAATTCTTTTTTTTTATTCTATTGGATACGATTTTGGTTAATTACATAATACATGTTATCCGAGGAATTATATTAAAGAACGATAACCGATATATTTATTTTTCTGTTTCTCTAATCACAAGTAATGATCTACCAGGCTCCAGTTCTATGTATTGCAGTGGGGACTTCTTCCTCAGGTGTTCTACTCTGTCGGGATCAGCAGCTGTTTGCCCCGCCACAGGTACATGATCTATCCGACCCACCTGATGAGACCCAGGTAAAACCTGACAACAATAAACAAGTATTCGACAAATAAAAAAATCAAACAAATTATCATGAGCTTTTTATTCAAAACCACAATAAAAAGTATTTATACCAGATGCCTAAGTCATTCCAAAATTATTCTAATTCATTGTAATATTTATTTTTCTTCACTTTTGAATTGTTAGTTTAGAGATATACATGAAACATATCTAAAGGAGCACCTATAACTGCTTGATGAAGAGATAATCTGTACCAGCTTTTGCTCTTGCACAAACATCACACTCTCTACACCAACGTTTAATGTCTGAAGACATACCAGGCTAATATACCCTCCGCTTAATGGATATGATACTGTATACAGGGAAATTTTCGCCCACTTTTTATTTTCGTAGTTTTCGACCCTTAGTGACCAGCAGTTTTATTCTCATGAAGTTCATTAAATATTGAGATCTAATGTGTCTAGCCTAAGGAACAATCAACAACAAAGACTCGTCAGCTAATGACTTCCACTTCTATTACAACATGTTTTCTTTGACGTCAAGAGATTCCCATAATCCCAAATATGTTTTCAAGTCAATTTAGAAGCATCCAAAACAGCATAACTAGGAGGTTTAAGGTGGCAACTTTCCTTTAATCTAATTATTTGCCCAATTGCAGGTTCTTGTTGCCAAGTTCTCAACTGATCAACTGACCAAGTATCCAACCAGTAAGGTACAGCATCACAACTATCATCACCATTGTCCTCAAGAGAATTCTGGGACCCTGATTCCACCGAGTTGATTTGAACCATTCGTCAGTTCTCAAAGGAGCAACTTGAGCGGAGGACAGTAATATTCTGTCAAATTGCTTTGGTGTACCTGTTCGACCACCAGAATCGACACAATTCCCCAAATGACAATCAGGGCAATCATCACGTTACAATAACTTGAAGACCTGACTGACAACCTATCAGCATTTTGTCCTAAATGAACTCCTTTGTCCAGCTCCTGTTTTTGCCTATCCTGATACAATGTAGTACCTCAGAGTTCATCTTAGACACAGATGCTAGTTTAAAAGGATTAGGTGCTGTTCTATTTCAAGTACAAAATAGTGAGGAGAAGGACATTCCTAATTTGCTAGTAGGACTTCGAATAAAACCAGAAGTCTACTGGTTTGTACTTATAACAAAGGAAGAGAAAGTAGCAGTTGGGATTTGAAACTTTACAACAGCAATAAATAGAATAATGATCCTTGATTAATTATCTTTTAGGGAGCAAGATTGCAATAGGGTTAAACTGAAGGAATAGCTCTTGATAAAAATTTTCAGAATTTTCTATTTCAGTTACCTTGGCAACACCATTCATCAATATAAAAAAACACAATAAAAACCATTTTATATATATTAGTGTAATCTGCTTGCATGTCACATTATACCGGTATTATAATCAGACTAAAACTGTATTTGGAGAAACATTTTTAAAGTAATTCATACAAATATCTATTTTTAGTAGCCACGGCAAGACCTTCTGTCAAAATCAAAAACCATTGTATACATGTAGAATTAAGTATCTTACTGTAGTCTAATTGTGTACCAAGTTATATTGAACAGACTAAGACTGTAAGACGAGTAGCATTTTGAATGTTTTTCGCAGAAATTTCAAATTTTAGTATCCACGGCAACAGCGTTCATCAAAATCAAAAGCCCAATAAATAGAATTATGTATTTTAGCGTAGTTAACCTATATTGAAATCAAACTAAAACTGTAGGAAGAGTAGCCTATTTTTCATATTTTTCACAAAAATTTCTATTTTTAGTTACCATGCTAATATCGTTCATCATAATAAAAACCCGATATACAGAATTATGTATCTTAGTGTAATCTACCTGTGTGCCAAGTTATATTGAAATCTGACCAAAATTGTAAAAGGAGTAGTATTTTGATAAAAAAATGTTTACAGACAGACAGACGCACGGACGATGGGAGTTAAAAACCTAGTCAAATATTGCACCATTTATAAGGAGTTGTTGACAGTAGTTTCTTACATTCGCCTGTACAGACATTTCCTTAAGGGGAGACATTTCACAGTTAGAACGGATCATGCCTCCCTTTTGTGATTGAAGAACTTTAAGAATGCAGAACGAATTTTTGGTAAGATGGCTTTCACTTTTGGAGACTTACTGTATGGTTTTTCCATTCAACATAGACCAGGGGAATTTCCCTGGCCTATGTGGAATGGAAAAACCATACAGTAAGTCTCCAAAAGTGAAATCTCATGTATCTCAATCACACTCAAAGGAGAGTACAAAGACGGTTGTTTGACACAAGCTTAATTACTTCTAGCACTTTGACTAGAACTTAACCTGTAGCTCTTCCTATGATGAAGAAATATATATTCCCTCAAGATTATAAAAAGAAACATTTAAAATTATCTATATCCCTAACTCTTAAGGTATTCAGTGCATTGTAATTTAAAAATCAATAAATCAAGTCAACCCACTCGTCAACTCCATTTTTACCTTGCCGGTGTATTAAATCCCAAGTCTATAATAATAATAAAAGTTGTTATCTGTACAAATAATTTTAAAGGACATCATTGCAATATTTTCGACCTATGAGCACATTTCCTATTTTTATAAATTGTACATGCATTTTGTTGCTTATTGAGTAGGATATCTGATGCAATTACACTTTATCACTTTTAAATAAAAGGATTGATTTACATTGTGATAACAGACAGGACTCTGCAGTCCAAAGGAGGTAAGGCATGTTATAACATATTTAGTGAGGAATTACACATTGTATTGATAACTATCAAAACAACTTAACAGGTAAACTTAAAATCTATTTGTGTGTTGGTAAGAGCCCACGTCCCTCTTTCCTGAACATTCCTAACAATTGTTTCCGACTGATCTTTCTACTTTTCAGGTCAAGTAAAGGACAAGAGGCCCATGGGCCACAACGCTCATCTGAGTAAACTTTGGCCATGCTGTTAAGTTATCCACAAGATTTTCCTCATCCTGGTCCCACCCAACCCCCAATGATTGAACAATTTAGAATTCATATAAGTTTTTATGGCCCGGTGGTTCTTAAGAAGAATTTTTAAAGATTTTTTCTATATACGAAGTAGAAATTGGATTAATTATTGTGGCACTACCATATCCCCGAGGTCAGAATTCATACAAATTAGAATCTACACCACCCAAATATGCTTACACATAAGTTTCAGTTTTTCTGCCCCAGTGGTTCCTGAGAGGAATATTTTTTAATACTTTATACCCCAGCATATTTATTTTCTTTTCTTGATTATCTCCCCTTGAAAGGAAGATTAACCATTTATCTTAACATGTAAAATTCCACTTCACCCAAGGAATGCTATGTACCAAGTTTCGTTAAAATTGACACAGTGAATCGTAAGAAGTTGAAAATATGAAAAGTTTACAGACGGACAGCGGCTGATAAAAATACTCACTTCAGCTTTCAGCTAAAAAATTGAATTCATGTGATTAAAACAAACTTACGCAGCGAAGACATTTTTCCAACATGGGTCAAATGTTTTGACTTCAAAAATTCATTATATATTCTCTTAATTCATATACTTTTGACATTATGTTAATGCCAAAAAATATGAGAGGAAGTATTGACATAGTGTACATAAAATATATCGATAAAAAATACCCCGGTAGGAGCAATCACAGACCCTCAAAACAGAGATTAGATCATGTGCCATGGAGGAGTGAGCATCCCCTGCCAACCGGTCAAACCTGCCTTGTGCCACTTGTAATGTTCAGAAAAAGTGGAATATCCGTACACAATTCAGAGATTAAATAATGGCCTAACAATCAGTATAAAAAAAGTCAGTCAGCATTTAATGAAAGATTAAATTTGCTGTCTAGATAATTATAGTACTTACGAAATGATGACTTTAAACGAGACTGAAGATATTTTTGCTTCATCAACTTGTTTGTCTATAACTTAAATCTCGTTTTAGAAATTGCTTAAACGCATTCTTTTTCGTATGGAATCAACTGAGATATGAACTCCGTATGCAGGTGAGAAGGCTATAATGCTGCAAGAGTAAGTTAAGTTAACGATCGAAAAGTTAAAGTCATCACATTTATCACATGAGAAAGCGTTTTTGTTAGATAATCATTTACGTCTTTCTCAAGGAAAATACCCAAATATAAACCAGATGCATCAGACTCTGGTATCTTTACCGGGATAAATCGTACCGACATAGATATTGTACATCTACATGCAAACATTGGTTTTGATATGACAAAGCGTATTTGGTGTGATAAATATAAGGCCTTCCATAACTTTGATTTATTTATCTTAATTGTAACAGTCGATTCGCGATGTTTGCATAGTGAAAAAGAAAGTGAGTAAACAGGCCAAGTCAGCTATTGTAACTGTATAACAGAGTAAGTAAATGCGGTTAAGCTGCTTTACAGATCAAAACTGAGTCTATCAAAGTATGCATGTAAAAATACTGATATCTCCATTTAACTGTTAAATATTCGTGTACATATATTTTATATACATGTATAATGTTTATTTCAAGATAATGCAGCGGCATTATATAAAACATGGTTGTATCTTAAACGGGTCAGTTTTCACTTTGTTGCATCTTTATCCTACGTGTCTTGATGAAGTGTAAATGATTTAGAGAAAAGTGTCACTTGCATTGATATGCTGCATAATTTCCTAAACAACAACTTAATTCTATGGGCATAAACTTTTTTAAATCATAAATTGATCAAATCACTAACTGGTATTATGTCTCTTATAAGACCACGAATATAATTAGTAATTGGATTCAATTTCCGGCTGCGACTGTCCTAAGTGTTCATTCGACAAGCGCTTTCTGAAGTGAAAATGGCGGGTCTTTTGGATGAAACCTTTGTTTTGAATATATTTTATTAAGTAAATGAAAAGTAATGAAAACAAATTCTATACAACTTACTAAGTTCTTCTCCTTAGGAGACGTTTATAACTGAGGCCCCATATAACGACAGGCGATGGCACAATGAAAATCACCTGCAGCTCAGTAGCCTTTCACTTACTCTATTTATACTAGGCAGTTATTTCTTTTCAGTTATTAGAAACATAGAAAAGAATTTGTTTTAGAGGAAATTTGTGTAAATAAGATATGTCTTGAAAATAATGACAGAATCATTTCTTATTTTCTGTCTAACATATATTAAACCGACTACATGATGGCGACAGAAAAAAAATAAAGAAATATTCCCATAACCTTATGTCTAAGAGAGGTAAGGTCTTCTCTCTATTAAGGGCCCAAAATGAAAGCTACAAATTTCCACCTGGAAAACGTCAGAGTCTTAATTAAGTTTTTTTTAAAAATGTTAATAAAATATAAATTGGATTAAAAATTAAAAATCATTTATTTAATCAACTCTATCTTGTAGGATTTTTTCCCGCCAAAATGAAAACTGTGGCTTTGGGTGCATTTTTTCTACTAGTTGCTCTTCCCACAACAATAGCAGCCGAGATTATAAATGCGGTTGAAGTTAAAACCCCATCAGGTTGGGTCAGAGGTTATGAAGAAAATTATGAGAAAGGCCAAGTCTACAGGTTTATAAAAATTCCATTTGCAAAACCCCCACTTGGAAAACTCCGTTTCCAGAAACCCCAACCTATAGAAGAATGGGAAGATGTTCAAGGAATATCAGATGAACTCGGCCCATCATGTTCACAGTGGCAATTTCCTATGCCTGGAATGGACGATTTACAACAAGATGAGAATTGTTTACATCTGAATATATACGTTCCTGGCAAAATATCGAAAGATAGGAATCTTTCTGTGATGGTTTGGATTCATGGGGGAGGATTTATTTTTGGTGGAGCTAATCAGTACCATCCTCAAAGGTTAGTTTTGGGTGGCGACGTCATAGTGGTAACAATCAATTTCAGAGTGGGATTCCTAGGTTTCCTTACACTGAACGACCCCCTAATGGCGGGAAATTATGGCCTTTGGGACCAAATTGAAGCCCTCCGATGGGTTCAAAATAACATTGCAGCATTGGGAGGAAATCCAAACTCCGTCACTATATTTGGAGAGTCTGCTGGTGGTATGTCTGTCAGTCTTCTGACTTTAATTCCTTCAAATAAGGGTTTGTTCCAGCGTGGTATTTCACAGAGTGGTGTGGCGACGTATCCTGGCATAATTACAAAGAAAGAATTAGAAAAAGAACGTGCAGATCAGTTCCTGGAAAGAGTCAACTGTAAAGATAAAGGAGATATATCTGAAACATTGAAATGTCTACAAGACATCCCGGTTGATAATATAACAAATGCTTTTACACTGGCAGAATTGCAGCCCCTATTAAACACGTCAGTAAATACAGCAGGCTTAACCCCGAGCGTTGATGGTGAACTAATTAAGAAAAACGTAGCATACCCCTGGTCAGTAGATGATGAAATTTACAGTGTCTTCCGCTCCGTGGATTTCATGTCAGGGACACTTGATGGGGAAGGAAACCTTGTTTATATGCATTTAAATGACGAGATTCAAAAACATTACGAATTTAATGTTACAGAAAAAGTACCATTACGTGTTCTCTGTGAAATCAGTGCTCCGGTTTATGTAGAACAAGCTGCCGGCAATGTCCCCGAACTAGCGCAAGAAATATGTGATTTTTACACTACTGCAGAAAGTGTTGATGCTCAAAGTAATAAGGTTTGCGAATTTGGTGGTGATCATATGTTCATTGTACCAAGTAACATCATTCTTTCGATTCATGGCAAAAATAACGAAAACGCTAAATCTTTTCAATATTTGGTTACAAAGCCAAGTCCCGTACCATTTGGAGGAGACCCGCCTCTTTGGTTTAAAGGGGCAGGGCATGGCGATGAGATATACCTAATGTTTGATTTCCCAACCATACATTTCCCAGAAGAGAAACGCAAAAACCTGGAAGAAACGAAGAAGCTTTCTGACGATATGATAAAGTATTGGACCAATTTCGCAAAGTTTGGGTAAGAATCATTGTTTGTTACAATACTACTACTAGTACTAGTATGCAGAATTCCAGTTAGTTTCTTTAAGTGAGTTTCTATCAAAAGAAAAAAATCGATAAGCAAACACATGTATCTACATGACTATGACATGAAATTTTTGTTATTCCTCGTTTGAATGAGAAAAATGTGGTGTTTGTTCCAATGTGAATTAAAAACAAATATCAACAGTTTACTTCATATAAAAAGCATATCGACCTTGCTTTTCATGTTTGGTTGATAAGATTTTCATGAGTCATAAATACATATGTTTGTATTTTGATATATCTGCATAAAATTGTAAACCTTGAAGCATGTAAAATTAAGACGATCGAGCATCAAACTTGGCAGAATATTTTTCATGAACTAAACAAACTTGAAAATTAATCTTTCCAGTGATCCAAATGATGAGAGTTTACCAGAATGGCCGCGATATGACGTCAACAACAAACGTTACGTCATATTAGATATTCCTATTACCTCAGGAGAGAATTTGAAACCAGCAGCTACTGCTCTACTGAACAAAATAATTGAAAAGGGACGACAAGGACTAGTCCACGATGAATTATAACTGATGATCAGCTATACAAGATACAAACATTGCTTTTAGTCATAAATAAGACATTAGAATGCCTTATATTATGATTTGTGACGCATTTAATTTGTTTGTATTATACTGTAATGTAAAGATATGCTATCCTTTCTTGTAAACTTCTCCTAGTAATGTATTTATATGTTATAGGTTTTGTAATTAATGTTGTAGAGTTTCTATCCCATGTGAATTTCAACAGTGAATGAAATACTGTTGAGAATGCCATGCCTTACTGAAAGTCCAAGGATAACAGAGAATTGTACTTTAAGTAATAAATCATAGCACGCATTGTCCTATGAAATGTAAAATTATTAAGCTACATGTATTTTAGCTTCCTGTGAGAAAATATCGTGTCATAGATTGGACTGTACATACATGTAACTATAATAATGCCAAGACACAGGACTTCTTAATAAAAGTATTAAAAAAATCAATTCATTTTTTGTTAATTTGGTTATTATATACACTTGGAGGCTGAAGGGGAGTTACCTTTTTCTGGAAAATATTTTAGCAATGTTTCGACATTTTAAACTTACTTGGGCTGAAAACTCAAATGATATTTTTTATCACATTTTATCTGTCGACTTCGTGCATTTATTCACATTTTAAGCTATCATCCTAGGTAGATGTCAATTTTTTTTTCTTCAAAGGAACGTTAATAATTTTGTTAAAGCTTCAGGATGAAGTGAAGATTCATTTTCTTTTTATGTCTTGAACCCTGTGGGATGGGTGGGATTACAATAATATATAGTTGATCAACTATTCTTTTGGAATATATAGTTATGGGAGGTCTTTTTAAAATATTCTTCTCATACACAACTAGGCCAAAAGAGTTGATACTTTTATGAAAGCTTCATCACATATATAGTGAACTTTCAAGTTTGTTCAAATCATGATTCATTCAAATCATGACCCTCAGTGGTAGGGTTAGACCATAATGGGATAGGCGATCTGTTTTATAATGGAATTTGTACAGAAAGTCTTGAAAACAGTGCACGGCAGGCGTACGCATTGGCACGATAAAGAACCCTTACTGCTCAATGGTCCCGAGTGCCAAGTAAAGGCCAAAATTTGAAGTAATTCATCGGAATATACATGTACTACCGGTATTTATTGGGAAAACATAAATGGAAATTCATAAGTTTAATGTATATAATTTAAAAAAATCACTTGAATAAATCAAGAGGGGGGAATTAAAATAATCATTAAATTTGATCTACCTGAACGCAGCCATTTTCTTTGGTACACTTATCTAAGGACACCATCACACTAACAGCGTCTGGGTAAAGCAGACCATTGAAATACCAGTATCTATAAATAGAAATTCAAAGTTAAAATCATCAGTAAAATTATATATCCAGTTTGAGTATGAATTATAGCATGATTACTTTTTTTCATACCGACCTTGTAAATTTTTTTCGCTTGTTTGTTTTGCATGTCAATTTTGTTTCTTTATTTTTTAGATTATGTATATTATCAACATGACTGTTTTATTTTGCTTTACATTTCCCTTTTTGTTTGCTATAACCCTGAAACTTTTATTATACTTTTAATACTTGAAAATTACCCATAATCTTGGTGCCATTCAAAACCCCCGCCCACTAATGGGTCCTTCATAATCAGCTTGGTGTGGTAATGGTAGACTTCCCCTTCCATAAGCTGTAGTGTACAGCAGAAAAATATCATACAGAAAAAGCTTTCTTTCTCACATCATACATTGATGGACACTTATTCTGAAGTTGAAGTATACTATTTCAACTGATTATCTTAATCTCATTTACATTATTTTGAATCATATAAAAGCTTATACTTTCTCGGCAGTGTCGACAACTTTCTTGCACCTGGCCATCATCCCAGTGACGTCAGAACCCGGATGTAACCACAGCGTCATTCTGGGCATTCTCCCCGTGTGGTCTGGAATCTAGTTGTGTAAAGATTCTTATATTCATGTTTTATTTGTAATTATTTATATAATGGAACTAAAACGTCGAACATGAGGAAGAGTCATTTTTCCTTTAAATTAAATAAATTAATTTTAGATTAAAGATTATACAAAACATATCTGATTGAAAGGGAAGTCTAACTGTTCAGCCCCTTCAAGGAAAATGCTCAAGAAAAAAATAGTGTGGGGTAACAAAAAATCATTCTTAAAAACCACTGGAGCAGAAAAAGTTAAAACTTATATACTTAGTATGTGGAAGCTATCAGAGTGGGTTAAAATAAGGAATTCACCCCTGCGATTTGAGCATGATCTTTGGAGAACTAACTCACAGGAAATTAATTCTTTATAAATTATAATATTATTTTACAAAATCATTACCAATTAATCCCTTTATATCATACCCCATAGCTATACTTCTTTATTAGGTCGCTCTCTTGTAGCATCTGCTCTATCTTTTGAATTTCTTTTTGTCCAAACAATCCCCTTAAACATACAAATAACACAAGACTCGATGCAAAAACTGATATCACTTCATATAAAAATGATTTTTCATGTAATGTTAATAAACATCGTAAATGTTTTCATTTCTATCTTACAGTTACCTTTGAATCAGGCACCCCGTCTCTTTAAACACGGACACTTGCTTCTCTGTTACACCACTTTCCCCCTCATTACACCGAAAGTCAAATTCTACAAGGTGGTGTGGTAACAAATTACATGTATTTGTAAACTGCACGCATGCAAATAGTAAAATTGAGAAAAAGTTATACCGACATACATGTACATGTACACAATGAAAATAAATAAAATCGCTTCGAGTACTGATTTCATTAATGACAAAACATGTTATCTCCTAGACACTTACAATGCCCAAAAAAAGTCTCATGCAGTTTTAACAGTTGTATATCATTTTACTTTAAGCTTCCAGTGATTAAATTTTAAAGTATTGTAGATAAAAATTGACTTTACCTGTCGACATGTTTATGGAGTTTACATTAGCCTGATAGCTGGTGGCTATATCAGTTCAGTCTTGGTGAAAATGACCGTACTGTGTCTCCTGACATGCATGAAGTCAAACAAAGTTCAAATTATCTCAAATGATAAATGATTGTGTCAATACAACCATCCTTATCCATGATTATACTAACACTAGTCTAGTGATTTTTCTGCAGCAGCAGAATTGAATTTCAAAAATGTGCACCTGTTATATTTTATTTGCGCAAACGCGGCTGTTTTTAACTTAAAATTTGAAACGTTACTTTGCAATTTAATTAATTAGAATAGAATGCAACTTAAAATTCGTACGATCAACTATTTAAGATATAAAAGGAGGCTATTTGTCCATGTATTGTTTCTAAACCAGAAGTCTCTGTCGAGACTGTAGCTTTACTGGTTTATATGTACTTAAAACAAAGGAAGAGAAAAGTAGCAGTTGAACTTGAAACTTTGCAACAGCATGAATACAACAATGATTCTCGATTAAGCCTCTTTTT
The DNA here is from genome assembly GCA_003671525.1 of Saccostrea glomerata. NCBI lineage: Eukaryota > Metazoa > Mollusca > Bivalvia > Ostreida > Ostreidae > Saccostrea > Saccostrea glomerata. Next base: position 974,481 of record PRKT01000080.1, read on the forward strand.
GGGGCAAAATTGCAATAATACTTCAACTGTGGAAGTAGCCTTTGAAAATAATTTTACAGAAATTTCAATTTTAGTAACCATGCCAACATAATAATAATGATTGTTTTTATATAGCGCTTTTCTAGCATAACTGCTACTCAAAGCGCTTTACAATACATTATTACCCCCAGCAGACCATAGCAATCCAGAATCCTTCTCAGTGCAAGTTGCCATATAGGCGCTAGAACACTAACATTCTGACAATATCTTTCACTGTCTATAGCCAGGTACCCCTTTTACACTTGGGTAGAGTGAGGAAATTTGAGTAAAGTGCCTTTCCAAAGGACACAACGTCGACTTGCCGTGGCCAGGATTCGAACTAACAACCTTTCCGTTTGGAGTCCGGCACCTTAACCACTAGACTACCGACGCCACAAAACATTATACATTAAAATCAAAAAACAACAAAATCAATTATATATCTCACAGTATTCTGCTTGCATGCTGCATTATATTAAAATCAGACCAAAACTGTAGGAGGAGAAATTGAATATAAATTGATCTGGAAGTCGATTAAATACCAGAACACACTAGAATTATCAAAACTGGAAGTCCATCAAATACCAGAACACACTAGAACTACAAAATCTGGAAGTCCATTAAATACTAGAAAACACTAGATCTAACAAATCTTGAAGTCCACCAAATACCAGAACACACTAGAATTATCAAATCTTAAAGTCCATCAAATACCAGAACACACTAGAACTAACAAATCTGGAAGTCCATCAAATACCAGAACACACTAGAACTAACAAATCTGGAAGTCCATCAAATACCAGAACACACTAGATCTGACAAATCTGGTAGTCCATCAAATACCAGAACACACTAGATCTGACAAATCTGGAAGTCCATCAAAAACCAGAACACACTAGATCTAACAAACCTGGAAGTTCATCAAATACAAGAAGACACTAGAACTAACAACGTTTTTGGAACTTGGAATCCCTTTGTCATATTGTCAATAAAATATGTTCAAAACAATAGAACACACAAAAACTATCAAATAATACTGTAAAGTACGGTAAAACCTATCAAATAATTTTTCATTAGATTTCCTTATGGTTGCTACTTATTGTATTCCTATTTTTGAATTTATGTAAAGGGGAATATTTTGAAATAAGAAAAAGAAGTTTCTTGCTGTGTCCTCTACAATTCAATATTTAGATATTCGCTTTGATTCGATTGGGAAAAACGCAACAAAGAATTTGACACATCTTTTTGAATGTTCTACTTAGTAAGACATTAATGACAAACTAGCAACAAACTATATCATGATATTAAACCACAAGCACCTGACGTTACTTTTTTTTTTATTGAAAATATATTCAATATGGGTTTTTTTTCTTATATAAGAACATAAATAATGTCAGATGCCTGTGTGTTAAACGTGATGGCTTCAACTTCACTTATTCATGTAGTAACAGCGCAGCGTCGCAAAGAGACGCTCGTCACCGTGAGATCTAACTACAACGCCTGGGCGAAGAAGAAAGTCAGACTATTGCACAGACTATTGCACATTCATTCCATAGAATTTCTTTCCGTAGTAATTTGGAATAATAGTGCATCGCTTTGTACAGCTACATGTACATTCTCGGGAGAATAACAAAAGCTCAGCAAAAAAAATATCGCCTTGATTAATGGATATATTGCAGATAAATAGTAAATATTTACATTTGCAAATGTTTTCCTTTATATAACACTACTGAAAGCAAGCGTTTTTATAACTGTATAAATACAGGTACGGGCAATCACTTGCTTCAATCAGACCTACATAACTCCCCAAAGCTTCCCGTCAACTATGGTGGAACTTCGTCTTACACAGTCAGTGATAACTAATATACAGAGTGGATTTCTTCAGACTCTGACCAGAGTTGCACCAAGTTTGGCAACAATCGTAATCAGTTCATCAGATATCACATACATGCACACGTGTTCATTTTCCACTGCTTCTAATCTAAGTCAAATAGTGGTCAAGGATTCCAGCATACAAGAAATTGTCCAAAATGCGTTTTCTGACCTGAAGTCTATACAAAAACTTGAATTCATTAACGTTCGAATCAAAGAAATTTCCAAGCTGGCCTTTCATGGAATTCAAGATGTGGGGCTTTTCAGAATGGATAAACTAACAGTAACGAATATGAGTTACGCATCTTTTGCCGAGCTTGAGGAAGTACGTGTCCTACAACTGACCAACTCTTATATCCAGTTAATGGAGAGTCAGGCTATAGTCAATTTGAAATCAGTCTCCTCGATCCAGATCACAGGGAACACATTCAAGTCCACGCTGTGTGGATTCGACATACTTCAACCAGGTCTGGATTTTACAAACAACAACCTGACATGCAACACCAATATGGCCGCAACTCTTAGCTCTGCAGGAAACAACAGATGTCACTGGAACGTTACGGATATGTGCCCGGAGTTAAAAGACACTGGTATAGTAAAACATAGCTACGACTGTCAAACTACAACCCTTGATGAGGGCATTCAACCAGTGTCCCAAGATGAAATATTTGACATAGAGGACCCAAAAGACCCCAAAAACTGTGGAATAAGCAATCTGTGTACATTCAGAACTTCATTCTTCTGCATCATATATAGTGTACTTATTTCATTTGTTGCATGATATTGCTTTCCATTATCCATATACATGTATGAGGTATGAATCAGTCCAATCAGTTCTATGAATAATATTTACAGTAAAAACGTTTAAAGCAATCATGGATAGAGCTGATATGACTCATTGACTGAATGAAATCCGAAACAATACTTTCTCCTAGGTCTGGATTAGGCCCTATCTCGATATTGGTCAATTGACTAATTTTATTTAATACCATAAAATAAAACTAAATCAAAACACCTACTAAACAATATACTTATTTCTAAAATTGAAGTCAATTTTGTTGTTTCATGACAACTATTTTAAAAACACAGTCACCCTAAAAAGTCATCGAGACACACAACTGAGCAGGATACAGATTAAAGTCCCTATGACATTATTAGTCACAGTGGCACTTAGAAATAAAACTGAGTATTTTCACAAACAATTCAGTTGATTCATTACACAGCCAAAGTAGTGAAACTTAAGAAATGATCAACATCCATTCAAAACGAAAACTACTTAAAGTACTAGTGAATAGAAGTCTGTGTTTTTACATTTTTGCAAATGATCACGGCTAAATAACACTGATTGGTTAATCATTTGTTAAGTTCAATTGGTTTAGATGTAAACCTTGATTGGCTACATGTGCAATGATTCCATTGATACATGTACTAGTGATCTGCTGATGTCTCAAAGAAAAATTTGTTTCAATCAGAATTTTTATTTACAACAGAGTCTGTAAGGTACTAAAATGAATTCACAATTTCTTATTTTATAAAAATACTATTGAGCAGGAGAAAAGAAAAAAAACTGCCTAACATAAAAGTTTTATTCTCAACAACAATTATGCTTGATGAATGCATAGTACATTTATGTGCTGAGCTCATGTGGAGGAAAAGGCAAACTGTACATCCTCTTTATAAAATAATTACTAGAGTATGTAAATCGTTATCATAACTTATAGTATTACATTTTCTGCCCTATTTCATAGAAAAGTAACTTCAGCACAGTTCATTGACAGTACAGTATGAAAGATTTCAGGAAGAAGGTTCCTGTAGGACCAGCCTGCTGCCTCATTCATATATTGATATAGAACACGAGCTTCTCTTCGAATACCATTATTTCAACTTTACAATCATGCACCAATATGTAATTGTAAAGTACTGAAAATATCTCACCGGGTCTCTTTCGTTAGGTTTCTTATAACATACAAGACACTTGTTTTTAACGCCAGCATTCAGTATATCCATTGTCTCGTATTCACCCATTTACAAAAAACACGTTACATTACTCCGTTTCGAAAAGAGTTTCCTCTTGCCCTGCGCTAGGAGTTTCCATGAATATTACCATTGGTAGAAGTGTCTTTAAGTTCTAGCTCTTCTTTGTCCTCTGTAGGCACTATTAAGGATTTGTAACACTGATCGCCTGTCTTGTTGGCGTCGTACTCAGACCTTATTGATAATGTCTGTTGTGTCGTCTGGTTCAGTCGCTTAGAAGCAGAGAACGACCTACTCCGATAGTGTCTTATACTTCTCTTTATGTTTGAAATAACCTAGTGATGAAGTAAAATCGATATTAAATGTAGTGTCCATATGGCAGATAAAAGTTAGTCCAAATCAATTTATTTATAAATATACCAAAAAAGAATAGGTTTATTCAAATGAACTTATAGATTGAAAGTGAGATCAGTCTGTTACATGGCACCCAAATGTATGATGTACTTTTTTTTGACTATTCAAAAGAATCTACGTTCATAAAAAAAAAAAGGACTTAGTTATTAGATTGAGTGGATCGAAAATTCAAGAAGTATAAAAATGATAACTTCAGTTTGTCACTCTTTGTGTTAGATTACAGACACCTTGATGGAGAGAGATAACTGACCTCCTACTTACCTCGCCGTTCAGAAAACAGAACACCATGGCGACGAAGAAGCCCTGACGTTATACTGTAATGTTCGGAAAAAAGTGGGGGGGGGGGCAGGTCCCCCTGCCCCTGTTGCTACGTGCCTGCTTCGTGATTGGTCTTACACTTTGTAAATCTCGAATTTAGGGACATTTCGATGAAGACAGTCCAAATATTTACCAGTGTCTTGTTTGCATTCAATAATTACGTAGGTTTAATGATGACAATAAGTACTTTCAGTACTTGGAACACACGTGTAGGTACACTGCATTGAAGTCAAATGCTAAGTAGATTAAGGTTCACTTATTTAGGAAGTCGAAGACTGAAACTCTGTTAATTATTCTGTTCTTAATCATAAAAACTACTATATAAGACATGCTATTTAAACTTATATTAATACTGAATAAAAGAAATCAACTATACTTTGAGGAGAATCTGTGATTCTAATCACACTGTGTATCTAAAAATAATGTCTTCTTCATAATCATTATTATATATTACGCTTTTTAATTGAGAAAATTATATATTATTTTTATTAATTTCCAACATGTTTTTATGTCAAGAAAAAAACCTATAAAAATATGAACAATTTACAATGGATTGTATATGTATCAAATTATTAATGAAGATAGAAAAAAGAAACATTTTGTTGTATACACTCAGGGAGATTTTCTCCCCCGTTTTATTTTCGTCCTATCCATAGGTTGGCGAATTTGAAACGGGGCAAATTAAAAAAACAAATTACCAATTTTGTAAAAAAAAAAAAAATAACTCTCCTAAACTTTTGAAACAATGACTTTTATCCATCATAAATATAAAAACCTCCATATAATGTTTATCAAAACAAAAGTATGCTTTATGCAGCTTCAAATTGCAGTGTTGATGGTTAGAAAGTTAAGAACTCTAAAAGTGAAGATGAAGACTCTAATATAATGTAATAATTAATTTTGACAGTAAATCATGAATAAAATTGTAATATGAACAGTGGAACTCCCTCTACGGTTAGTATAAATTGCTCCAGATATCTTACAAAGCGATAATTTCTTAAACCTAATCTATAAGAGAACAACCATGCATTCTACAACACAATGAAATCAATTTTCTAAAGACCAGCCAGAGTGGGGATCGATAGTAAGGTATGGGCAGGATCTGACTTGTTAGGCATTCGGCTGACCCCATGGTTTACTAATCACAGTGAAATTAAATACCGAGCTCATTAGGTTATATTTAGATTCCTAATGATCTTGTCTGTCTATGTTATTACTGACAGATATCCTTTTCAATTTGTTCAAAGACAGGTCTCTCCTTTTGAAGTTTGTGTCATCGGCAAATAGCAGACTTCAACTTTCACGAATATGAGAGAGAGAGAGAGAGAGAGAGAGAGAGAGAGAGAGAGAGCAACATAGGTAACTGTTATAGACTATACTCCAAAACATAGAAACATAGTTAACCGTTATAGACTATACTCCAAAACATAAAAACATAGCTAACCGTTATAGACTATACTCCAAAACATAAAAACATAGGTAACCGTTATAGACTATACTCCAAAACATTAAAACATAGCTAACCGTTATAGAATACACTCCAAACCATAAAAACAATGGTAATCTTTATAGACTACACTCCAAAACATAGAAACATAGGTAACCGTTATAGACTATACTCCAAAACATAAAAACATAGGTATCTGTTATAGACTATACTCCAAAACATAAAAAACAAACGAAGGAGCTGTTCTTTACACCTAAATATAAAAAACAAACACAGGATCTAGACTGTTTTATCTTTATTGAGTTTTGTTTTTACCTCATCTTCTGTATGAGAGTAATCATCACTCATATTTGGGATAATAATCCTTCACTTGGAAACCTTGTACTTAGTCACATTGCTCCTGAGAGTATATAAGACATCGGAAAATTCACTTTCATGCACAAGCTAGTACACAGATTGTCAGAAAGGTTCTTGTCAGATGAAGAAACTGCTTTGAGAAGATATTTTTTCCAGAAATTAATTTAAAACAACACAACTCCAGCAATGTTAAAACGGTTGACTTTCCTCAAGATATTGAGTTTATAGTCTTTGTAAATAATCCAATTTGATCTAATAAGACTTGTTTGTCTGCTTTATATCCCTTACACTTGTGATGTTTAAATGCTTTCAAAACAATTAGTAAACATGGTATAGGTTGGAAGTTTCATACTTTATAAAGCAGAGCTCCTGTACAATCTGGTTAACTGACGATTTTATGCATTATCACTCTGTCAGCAATACGTGGTATTTATAAGTCCTTAGACCCTACTTCCAACATTCATACGGTGCTGTCAACCGTTTTTCAAAGAGTTTTAAAGATGTGTATTGTTGCATATGATTAATTATTTATTCGTCAATAGATATCATCAACAATGTAAAGCTGTTATCGCTGTAATGTCATCCGAGTTAAATCTTACTCTGTGTGAAAATATTAAGATTGAATATATTTCAACATTGCGATTTATGTTATATATATGATGAATTAACGGAACGAACCTTAGACCTACTTAAACATTGATGTCATGATAAAGACCTTAACACACGAAAGCTTTAATGTTACAATGAGTAGAAAGGTTCAATGAATCTAAGGTAAACAGATTCAGAAAAGCACAGATAAAAACCTGCTGGCCTATGAACTGTTTTATGAATCTGTAAGACAAAAATTGTTCTATATTACAGGTTTCACTTAAGGAAATTATATAGCATTTTACGGAAAGAACCTATCAACTGCCTCTATATTATCAAGTGTTGACAAGAGAATATTTTGATCCTAATATTGAGCACACTGTACACAATAAATAGCAGAATGAATGGTAAACTATTGCTACTAAACTATGGTTAATCATCAGAGCAAATTATAATATCAGCAAAGAGGTTTTCGAATTTTCTTTAACCTTTTATGTATTTTATATCATCCTAACAACATCAAAGGTCTTGCTGCCTTCCCTGACAAATTTCATTATTTTTTCGGCCTTTCTTCTTCTGCCATGTAAGCTCCAAGAGATGATATACGAGAGGAATCAGATGACATCTCAGACTGATTAGTTGAACATAAACATGTACCTATCAACGGGTAACTATAGGTGTTAACTAGGTGTTGAGCAGGATACTAGACAAACCACCGTGCAATCAAATTGGAGTAGGTGGAGCTAGTAACTGCACTTCTCTATTTCGTCTACAATCAAATTCCAAGAAATATTAATTGTAGGTGTAAAGTTTCCTTTTGAATAAGTAGTACAAACTTTAATATACCGGTATCTACATGTATATATCTACATGTATGTATTTTGTGGTTCTATGCTTCACTTATTTTTAATTTTATTTTAACTCCGCCATCAACCAATTGGCTTTGAAAAGGTAGTCCAATAACCTCAACGCGGAATGAAGAGCAAAAAGACCCGGCCCGAGTGCATAGAGAGGTCTCAGTTTGAAGCCTCTCAACCGTATATGGTGACGCTTCATTGAGTGATAAAAATTTGTAAAGCATGTAATCTAATTTTCCTTAAATGCAAAACACAACAAATGCAAATAAATACATGGTACGTTACTTTAATATGTTGAGAATCCTTGAATTGATAGATAGTTTGGTGGATGTTAATTGGGTAGATCAATGTTTGGCTCCCACTACATAAAAGTATCTTGGAGTTGGACCACTTCAGTGCGCAGCGGATAGAAGAACCAAAATTTGAATTTAATTAGATTTTTTTTTAATATAAAGAGTCTTTTTTCTATGCTTTAATCGTTTATTTTATATTATTCAAAATCTTTAATGTCAAAAAAGCGGATCACTTTCCTCTCTATCATAATTCAGACACGTCTTCAATTAATGCTGATTTTTAACCGTTTACCCCCAGTATCTTAAGCATAACAATTGTCATGATTTGACTGAGCGGTTTGATTGTGATCGTTCGTAGTTGGTGCGGTCGCTTTTTGTGTTGAAATTATGTGCCTTTGGAGTGCCTGGTTTGAAACCTGTAATATATTCTGACAAATCGACGTCATCGGATTCGGATATAAAACTCCGTTCTGATTCCATGCTTTCAATAGTAGCAAGGTCATCTTCTATCTCTTTGGTAAGTCTAGAGATCTGTCGAGTGAGATGATCCAAGCCATCGGAATTCTCCAGATACTTCTGCATTTCCTGTTTGATTTTCTCTGTGTTGGTTTTAAGTAAGGCTAACTGTTTTTCTTGTTCCTGTTTCTCTATTTGTTTATCTTTGATAAAAGTCTTTATTTCTTCTATCTGTAGCTTAATGTCGCCAAGAAAATGGATGAAATTTGGTCTCAATTCTAACTCCAACAGATAGTCTTCTTGCACCACATTTTTCTTGTATTCAAGAATCTTTAAGGCAGATTGTCGTTTTGTTATTTCAGCACTGAACTCGTGTGCTCTGTGAGACAGTTCGGTGTGCTCCTCTGATCCCCTTCTCACGTGGTTCAGGTTCTCGATCGTCTGCTGACGTTCATAGAGAAGTGTGTTGTATTCTTTTTGTGCATGTAAAAGGTTAGAATCGACCTGTTCGAAATTATTGGTCAGTTTGTCTATTCTACACTCACGTGATTCCAAGGCCTGCATCTCCATATTAAGATTCTCTAGTTTAACTTTATTTTGCTGTATGGCCTCACCTATTTCTCGTATATTCTGTTTGATTTCTTTTGCTTGGTGGGCGTAGTCGTTCGCAGCTCTCATTCTTTCCTCTGCGTTTTGAGATCCCGGAGTTTGGGGCTTTTCGTTTGGTGATAAGGTATTTTCTCGAGATTTTGGTACATTTTCTTTTATCTTTGTTTTGAGTGGAAGTCTCTCACCGTAGACAGATTTAGCCAGATTTAGCCATTCTTTGGCCATATCCACAGCGTTGTAACATTTCACGAATACATCTGGCACCAGTCGCAGCACCGGTTCAAACGATGAATAATTACTGAAAGTCATCAACTCATGACTACTGTCGGGATCAAAATCATCGAGATTTAACTCACGATCCCTTAAAAGTCCGGCCCATTTCCGATCAAGCTCCTCCAGTCGTGTGACAACGGTAAACAACTTCTGCAGGTCGGCTGTTCTAGCTTCTTCTTCTGTTGGTTGGGGGCCTCGTTTTGAAATCTTACTCTTCTGTGTTTTCGGAGGAGGAATTCTCTTTGATTCGTTGCTATCAGGACGGTCCCTCAAAGCTGACCGTCTAGGACGATCAGCAGGATCAAAATAATCCCTAAGCAGCACAGAATGAATGTTATCGTCATAATGACGTTTTAAGTTTCCAAGGTACTTGTAATCATTTTCAAATGTTTCCAAATATTTTAACGCCTGCTTTTCTTTATCTGTTAATGTAGCATTCTTTTGCTCCCGTTTAATGAGCCGTGTTTGTGCCTCCCAGTTGATGCCAATACAGTGGAGATTGCTCTAAACTGAGATAGGCTACTAATAAATATGTTGATAAACAACTGTGTCAACATTCCCCTTTGTATTCAACATTTATCGAATTTTATGGTCAGTGAATTGACCTTGATTACAATTTGTCATTAGGTCAAATGCTGAAGCTCTAGATACAAATTTTTAGCCCATTATTTTCATTCAAGAATATCAACAGATGTCTTCGTGACAAGGGATTCTTGGTAGGTGTAATCAACCGACAAGAGATGCTGTCGCCTCTAATGGACCTTATCCTATATTTGATATTTCAAGGTTCCTGTTGCATTCAATTTTATTACCTTAAGAATGTGATTCGGAAGATTGGTTCAAAATTTTCTTGCTGGAGATAGATTTTAGAATAATTTTAGCAAGTATGCTTCAAAATGTACGTGTAAAAATAACGAACAGTAATTGATTTCCAAAAATTAAAAACAATACAAATAAATGAAGAGGACTTGAAACACGAAATTCCAGAGGATCGGGTGATTAGAATTTTAGATTCCCCTGTTGACACATCACATCCACCGTTAGCCCTATGTAATGACGTCACATCCGCCGTTAGCCCTTTGTAATGATCATGTAATACATGCAGAACTAACATAATCAATTCAGTATAAAAACAAAGGCCTAACAATTGATGTTAAACAAGTCAACCAAAATACGACCCAATGTTAATTAGATTATATTTGGGAACAACGTCATTATAATGGCAATAAAATTTACGAAACGCTGACTTTTAACGGGGTTGTTGTAGTACTTGTATAACCCACTTATCAATGAGTAGCCTGCCTGGCTTTATAAATTGATCATATTCAGAGCAAGCTTTAGAGTAGCGAATAAGTTGGGAAACATAAATACCATCAACAGGTGATAGTGGACTAGTACATAAATAACGAAAGTTGAAGACGGAAAATCTGAAATCTCGTTTGTCATACAATTTAGTTAATAGTCTACCTTTATCATCTGTATAGTCAGAAAAACATCCAAATACAAAACAGGTTTGGCAGACTCTGTGGTGTCTTTTATTTCAAGTTCACTGGGATTTATCGAGTCGACATACGAATGAAAATTATAACTACTGTTAATTGATCAATCAAAATTGATTTCTCTGAATGTCGATTGAAGGTCACCGGTAGTGTTTTCTCTTCTTGAGTAGAAGTTTTTGAATACAAGTAAATTCTTCAAAGGAATATAAGAACAGGTCAGCTTATAATGGAGCATAATAAGTCCCCATCGATTTCCAACAGTTTGTTGAAAACTTGGTCTCCAAAGACTACATATATGTTGTCAATGAGGAACCCAACCATCCTTTTAATATCAACTTCAGAATTTGTGTTTGTACAATCAGAATTGGTTGTACTTTGATTTAGATGACACAGTTTTAGTTCTCTTATTTCAGGGCTTCTTCGTCGCCATGGTGTTCTGTTTTCTGAACGGCGAGGTAAGTAGGAGGTCAGTTATCTCTCTCCATCAAGGTGTCTGTAATCTAACACAAAGAGTGACAAACTGAAGTTATCATTTTTATACTTCTTGAATTTTCGATCCACTCAGTCTAATAACTAAGTCCTTTTTTTTTTTATAAACGTAGATTCTTTTGAATAGTCAAAAAGAAGTACATCATACATTTGGGTGCCATGTAACAGACTGATCTCACTTTCAATCTATACGTTCATTTGTATAAACCTATACTTTTTTGGTAGATTTATAAAAAAAAAATTGATTTGGACTAGTATTTATCTGCCATATGGACACTACATTTAATATCATTTTTACTTCCTCACTAGGTTATTTCAAACATAAAGAGAAGTATAAGACACTATCGGAGTAGGTCGTTCTCTGCTTCTAAGCGACTGAACCAGACGACACAACAGACACTATCAATAAGGTCTGAGTACGACGCCAACAAGACAGGCGATCAGTGTTACAAATCCTTAATAGTGCCTACAGAGGACAAAGAAGAGCTAGAACTTAAAGACACTTCTACCAATGGTAATATCCATGGAAACTCCTAGCGCAGGGCAAGAGGAAACTCTTGTCGAAACGGAGAACTGTAACGTGTATTTGTAAATGGGTGAATACGAGACAATGGATATACTGATCGAATGCTGGCGTTAAAAACAAGTGTCTTGTATGAGGATAATATGTTATAAGAGACATAACGAAAGAGACCCGGTGAGATATTTTCAGTACTTTACAAGTACATATTGGTGCATGATTGTAAAGTTGAAATACTGGTTTTCAAAGAGAAGCTCGTGTTCTAGATAAATATATGGATGAGGCAGCAGGCTGGTCCTACAGCAACATTCTCCTTGAAATCTTTCATACTGTACTGTCAATGAACTGTGCTGAAGTTACTTTTCTATGAAATAGGGTAGAAAATGTAATACTATAAGTTATGATAACGATTTACATACTCTAGTAATTATTTTATAAAGAGGATGTACAGTTTGCCTTTCCCTCCACATGAGCTCAGCACATAAATGTACTATGCATTTTTCAAGCATAATTGTTGTTGAGAATAAAACTTTTATGTTAGGCAGTTTTTTTTCTTTTCTCCTGCTCAATAGTATTTTTATAAAATAAGAAATTGTGAATTCATTTTAGTACCTTACAGACTCTGTTGTAAATAAAAATTCTGATTGAAACAAAGAAGAAGTCTCAATAAGCCATTATCTGTGGTCCCCGGTTACTTGTCAAACTTTTTAAAACTTTCATTAAAAAGCTTAAAATGTAAATTACATTGTTCTCTTATGTCTGTAGTATATGCTCCAACGCTTAAAAATTTCAAATAATTGCAAAAAAGAACACGCGAAGCTGTGTTTTGAGGGTGGGGTCCTTTAATTTTCATGAATATCAAAAGAAATTTGTGACAGGTACCCACTTTACGCCTTTCGTAAACATCTAGCGCAGCTTTGTTCAAAGTCGACATCAAAATATAATGTGTACATCATATTTATACAGATTGTGTGAAAATATCTTTGTTGAACAACATTGCGCTCTATGTCTTCTACTTAAGGCCGGTATACACAATGAGATTTGTAGTATAATACAAGTATCATAATACTTTTGTATTATAATACTTCCTTGTACACACGCTAATACAAATCTTATAAGATTGTGAATAAACTACGTATTCCAATGTGTTTTCCCCGCCATATTTCTCTCTCTGTCAAAGTAATAAAAATGGAAGATGAGACTCTGATAGCAGTGTCTATCATCGTACTATGTACTGCTTGATATATTCCACAAGTTTTTTCCCCTTCCCATGAGGACACGAGTTTTTCGATGTCTTTACTTGTAAAGTCAACCATAATTATTATTTACCATGTGCTTTTTTTGCAATGATAAAAATAGGATGACCCCAAGTGTCATTACATTTCATTGGTTGAAAGTGATAGGTAAGTTAAGATTTGTATTAGGAAATAGAGCATTGCTCTATTCTTAATACAGTTTTATAAGATTCGAAAAATCTTATGATACACTGTATTAAGGGTGTATACACA
>PRKT01000080.1:997178-1030250 GCA_003671525.1 Saccostrea glomerata
GAGCTTTTGTTATTCTCCCGAGAATGTACATGTAGCTGTACAAAGCGATGCACTATTATTCCAAATTACTACGGAAAGAAATTCTATGGAATGAATGTGCAATAGTCTGTGCAATAGTCTGACTTTCTTCTTCGCCCAGGCGTTGTAGTTAGATCTCACGGTGACGAGCGTCTCTTTGCGACGCTGCGCTGTTACTACATGAATAAGTGAAGTTGAAGCCATCACGTTTAACACACAGGCATCTGACATTATTTATGTTCTTATATAAGAAAAAAAACCCATATTGAATATATTTTCAATAAAAAAAAAAGTAACGTCAGGTGCTTGTGGTTTAATATCATGATATAGTTTGTTGCTAGTTTGTCATTAATGTCTTACTAAGTAGAACATTCAAAAAGATGTGTCAAATTCTTTGTTGCGTTTTTCCCAATCGAATCAAAGCGAATATCTAAATATTGAATTGTAGAGGACACAGCAAGAAACTTCTTTTTCTTATTTCAAAATATTCCCCTTTACATAAATTCAAAAATAGGAATACAATAAGTAGCAACCATAAGGAAATCTAATGAAAAATTATTTGATAGGTTTTACCGTACTTTACAGTATTATTTGATAGTTTTTGTGTGTTCTATTGTTTTGAACATATTTTATTGACAATATGACAAAGGGATTCCAAGTTCCAAAAACGTTGTTAGTTCTAGTGTCTTCTTGTATTTGATGAACTTCCAGATTTGTCAGATCTAGTGTGTTCTGGTTTTTGATGGACTTCCAGATTTGTCAGATCTAGTGTGTTCTGGTATTTGATGGACTTCCAGATTTGTTAGTTCTAGTGTGTTCTGGTATTTGATGGACTTCCAGATTTGTTAGTTCTAGTGTGTTCTGGTATTTGATGGACTTCCAGATTTGATAATTCTAGTGTGTTCTGGTATTTGGTGGACTTCAAAATTTGTTAGATCTAGTGTTTTCTAGTATTTAATGGACTTCCAGATTTTGTAGTTCTAGTGTGTTCTGGTATTTGATCGACTTCCAGATCAATTTATATTCAATTTCTCCTCCTACAGTTTTGGTCTGATTTTAATATAATGCAGCATGCAAGCAGAATACTGTGAGATATATAATTGATTTTGTTGTTTTTTTATTTTAATGTATAATGTTTTGTGGCGTCGGTAGTTTAGTGGTTAAGGTGCCGGACTCCAAACGGAAAGGTTGTGAGTTCGAATCCTGGCCACGGCAAGTCGACGTTGTGTCCTTTGGAAAGGCACTTTACTCAAATTTCCTCACTCTACCCAAGTGTAAAAGGGGTACCTGGCTATAGACAGTGAAAGATATTGTCAGAATGTTAGTGTTCTAGCGCCTATATGGCAGCTTGCACTGAGAAGGATTCTGGATTGCTATGGTCTGCTGGGGTAATAATGTATTGTAAAGCGCTTTGAGTAGCAGTTATGCTAGAAAAGCGCTATATAAAAACAATCATTATTATTATTATTATTATGTTGGCATGGTTACTAAAAGTGAAATTTCTGTAAAATTATTTTCAAAGGCTACTTCCACAGTTGTAGTATTATTGCAATTTTGCCCCAAAAAGAGGCTAAATCGAGAATCATTGTTGTATTCATGCTGTTGCAAAGTTTCAAGTTCAACTGCTACTTTTCTCTTCCTTTGTTCTAAGTACATATAAACCAGTAAAGCTACAGTCTCGACAGAGACTTCTGGTTTAGAAACAATACATGGACAAATAGCCTCCTTTTATATCTTAAATAGTTGATCGTACGAATTTTAAGTTGAATTCTATTCTAATTAATTAAATTGCAAAGTAACGTTTCAAATTTTAAGTTAAAACAGCCGCGTTTGCGCAAATAAAATATAACAGGTGCACATTTTTGAAATTCAATTCTGCTGCTGCAGAAAAATCACTAGACTAGTGTTAGTATAATCATGGATAAGGATGGTTGTATTGACACATTCATTTATCATTTGAGATAATTTGAACTTTGTTTGACTTCATGCATGTCAGGAGACACAGTACGGTCATTTTCACCAAGACTGAACTGATATAGCCACCAGCTATCAGGGTAATGTAAACTCCATAAACATGTCGACAGGTAGAGTCAATTTTTATCTACAATACTTTAAAATTTAATCACTGGAAGCTTAAAGTAAAATGATATTTTACAACTGTTAAAACTGCATGAGACTTTTTTTGGGCATTGTATGGTGAAGTGTCTAGGAGATAACATGTTTTGTCATTAATGAAATCAGTACTCGAAGCGATTTTATTTATTTTCATTGTGTACATGTACATGTATGTCGGTATAACTTTTTCTCAATTTTACTTTTTGCATGCGTGCAGTTTACAAATACATGTAATTTGTTACCACACCACCTTGTAGAATTTGACTTTCGGTGTAATGAGGGCGAAAGTGGTGTAACAGAGAAACAAGTGTCCGTGTTTAAAGAGACGGGATGCCTGATTCAAAGGTAACTGTTAGATAGAAATGAAAACATTTAAAGGCCGGTATACACGGTAAGATTTGTATTATAAGATTTGTATTATAATACAAAATCTTACTGTGTATACACTCTTAATACAGTGTATCATAAGATTTTTCGAATCTTATAAAACTGTATTAAGAATAGAGCAATGATCTATTTCCTAATACAAGTCTTAACTCACCTTTCACTTTCAACCAATCAAATGTACTCACAATGGGGGTCATCCTATTTATATCATTACTAAATAAAGCACATGGTAAATAATAATGGCCGACTTTTCGAGTAAAGATATCGAAAAACTCGTGGTTTTATGGGAAGGGGAAGAGGACTTCTTGAATATATCAAGTTGTAGCTACCACAAAAAAGATGCTAGAAGAAGAGCTTATTAAATTATCATTTATATTATTTTGACAGAGAGAGAAATATGGCAGGAGAAAACACGTGGAAATAATAGTTTATTTACAATCTTATAAGATATGTATTAGCGTGTGTACAAGAAAGTATTATAATACAAAAGTATTATAATACTTGTATTATACTACAAATCTCATCGTGTATACCGGCCTTAAGATGTTTATTAACATTACATGAAAAATCATTTTTATATGAAGTGATATCAGTTTTTGCATCGATTCTTGTGTTATTTGTATGTTTAAGGGGATTGTTTGGACAAAAAGAAATTCAAAAGATAGAGCAGATGCTACAAGAGAGCGACCTAATAAAGAAGTATAGCTATGGGGTATGATATAAAGGGATTAATTGGTAATGAATTTGTAAAATAATATTATAATTTATAAAGAATTAATTTCCTGTGAGTTAGTTCTCCAAAGATCATGCTCAAATCGCAGGGGTGAATTCCTTATTTTAACCCACTCTGATAGCTTCCACATATTAAGTATATAAGTTTTAACTTTTTCTGCTCCAGTGGTTTTTAAGAATGATTTTTTGTTACCCCACACTATTTTTTTCTTGAGCATTTTTCTTGAAGGGGATGAACAGTTAGACTTCCCTTTCAATCAGAAATGTTTTGTATAATCTTTAATTTAAAATTAATTTATTTGATATAAAAGAACTTTGACTTTTCCTCATGTTCGACGTACAAGTTCCATTATGTAAATAATTACAAATAAAACATGAATATAAGAATCTTTACACAACTAGATTCCAGACCACACGGGGAGAATGCCCAGAATGATGTTGTGGTTACATCCGGGTTCTGACGTCACTGGGATGATGGCCAGGTGCAAGAAAGTTGTCGACACTGCCGAGAAAGTATAAGCTTTTATATGATTCAAAATAATATAAATGAGACTATTATAATCATATGAAATAGTATACTTCAACTTCAGAATAAGTGAGAAAGAAAGCTTTTCCTGTATGATATTTTTGCTGTACACTACAGCTTATGGAAGGGGAAGTCTACCATTACCACACCAAGCTGATTATGAAGGACCCATTAGTGGGCGGGGGTTTTGAATGGCACCAAGATTATGGGTAAATTTCAAGTATTAAAAGTATAATAAAAGTTTCAGGATTATAGCAAACAAAAAGGGAAATGTAAAGCAAAATATAACAGTCATGTTGATAATATACATAATCTAAAAAATTAAGAAACAAAAATTGACATGCAAAACAAACAAGCGAAAAAAAATTTACAAGGTCGGTATGAAAAAAAGTAATCATGCTATATATAATTCATACTCAAACTGGATATATAATTTTACTGATGATTTTAACTTTGAATTTTTATTTATAGATACTGGTATTTCAATGGTCTGCTTTACCCAGACGCTGTTAGTGTGATGGTGTCCTTAGATAAGTGTACCAAAGAAAATGGCTGCGTTCAGGTAGATCAAATTTAATGATTATTTTAATTCCCCCCTCTTGATTTATTCAAGTGATTTTTTTTAATTATATACATTAAACTTATGAATTTCCATTTATGTTTTCCCAATAAATACCGGTAGTACATGTATATTCCGATGAATTACTTCAAATTTTGGCCTTTACTTGGCACTCCGGACCATTGAGCAGTAAGGGTTCTTTATCGTGCCGACGCGTACGCCTGCCGTGCACTGTTTTTAAGACTTTCTGTACAAATTCCATTATAAAACAGATCGCCTATCCCATTATGGTCTAACCCTACCACTGAGGGTCATGATTTGAATGAATCATGATTTGAACAAACTTGAAAGTTCACTATATATGTGATGAAGCTTTCATAAAAGTATCAACTCTTTTGGCCTAGTTGTTTATGAGAAGAATATTTTAAAAAGACCTCCCATAACTATATACTGTAGAAGTACATTTTTCCGCGTGGTATTAATTTACGCTATGTACGCGGTCACAGATAATCCGCGGAAATTTGTCCAAGCGTACTTAACATAAATGTAAGGCATATAGTGACAGTCAAGAAAATCCGCGTAATTTTCTACCCGCGGATTAAACAGAAATTGAGATTCCGCGGAATTATGACCCCGCGGAAAAAAATACGTCTACAGTATTCCAAAATAATAGTTGATCAACTATATATAATTGTAATCCCACCAATCCCACAGGGTTCAAGACATAAAAAGAAAATGAATCTTCACTTCATCCTGAAGCTTTAACAAAAGTACCAACGTTCCTTTGAAGAATAAAAATTAACAAGATGTCATTTAATTTTCACTATATCTTGAATATATTCGCGTGGAAGAGGGCAGGTCCTTACCATTGAACAAGCTTGAATCTTCTTTATTCCGGATGCTTATGGCAAGTTTGGTTAACATAGGATAATAGCTGAAAATGTGAATAAATGCACGAAGTCGACAGATAAAATGTGATAAAAAAAATATCATTTGAGTTTTCAGCCCAAGTAAGTTTAAAATGTCGAACATTGCTAAAATATTTTCCAGAGAAAGGTAACTCCCCTTCAGCCTCCAAGTGTATATTATAACAAAATTAACAAAAAATGAGTTGATTTTTTTTTATATACTTTTATTAAAATTCCTGTGTCTCGGCATTATTATAGTTACATGTATGTACACCAATCTATGACACGATATTTTCTCACAGGAAGCTAAAATACATGTAGCTTAATAATTTAACATTTCATAGGAAAATGCGTGCTATGATTTAAGTACAATTCTCTGTTATCCTTGGACTTTCAGTACGGCATGGCATTCTCAACAGTATTTCATTCACTGTTGAAATTCACATGGGATAGAAACTCTACAACATTAATTACAAAACATATAACATATAAATACATTACTAGGAGAAGTTTACAAGAAAGGATAGCATATCTTTACATTACAGTATAATACAAACAAATTAGATGCGTCACAAATCATAATATAAGGCATTCTAATATCTTATCTATGACTTAAAGCAATGTTTGTATCTTGTATAGCTGATCATCAGTTATAATTCATCGCGGACAAGTCCTTGTCGTCCCTTTTCAATTATTTTGTTCAGTAGAGCAGTAGCTGCTGGTTTCAAATTCTCTCCTGAGGTAATAGGAATATCTAGTATGACGTAACGTTTGTTGTTGACGTCATATCGCGGCCATTCTGGTAAACTCTCATCATTTGGATCACTGGAAAGATTAATTTTCAAGTTATGTTTAGTTCATGAAAAATATTTTGCCAAATTTGATGCTCGATCGTTTTAATTTTACATGTAATATCATGCTTCAAGGTTTACAATTTTATGCAGATATATCAAAATACAAACATATGTATTTATGACTCATGAAAATCTTATCAACCAAACATGAAAAGCAAGGTCGATATGCTTTTTATATGAAGTTGATATTTGTTTTTAATTCACAATAGAACAAACACCACATTTTTCTCATTCAAACGAGGAATAACAAAAATTTCATGTAATAGTCATGTAGATACATGTGTTTGCTTATCGATTTTTTTCTTTAGATAGAAACTCACTTAAAGAAACTAACTGGAATTCTGCATACTAGTACTAGTAGTAGTATTGTAACAAACAATGATTCTTACCCAAACTTTGCGAAATTGGTCCAATACTTTATCATATCGTCAGAAAGCTTCTTCGTTTCTTCCAGGTTTTTGCGTTTCTCTTCTGGGAAATGTATGGTTGGGAAATCAAACATTAGGTATATCTCATCGCCATGCCCTGCCCCTTTAAACCAAAGAGGCGGGTCTCCTCCAAATGGTACGGGACTTGGCTTTGTAACCAAATATTGAAAAGATTTAGCGTTTTCGTTATTCTTGCCATGAATCGAAAGAATGATGTTACTTGGTACAATGAACATATGATCACCACCAAATTCGCAAACCTTATTACTTTGAGCATCAACACTTTCTGCAGTAGTGTAAAAATCACATATTTCTTGCGCTAGTTCGGGGACATTGCCGGCAGCTTGTTCTACATAAACCGGAGCACTGATTTCACAGAGAACACGTAATGGTATTTTTTCTGTAACATTAAATTCGTAATGTTTTTGAATCTCGTCATTTAAATGCATATAAACAAGGTTTCCTTCCCCATCAAGTGTCCCTGACATGAAATCCACGGAGCGGAAGACACTGTAAATTTCATCATCTACTGACCAGGGGTATGCTACGTTTTTCTTAATTAGTTCACCATCAACGCTTGGGGTTAAGCCTGCTGTATTTACTGACGTGTTTAATAGGGGCTGCAATTCTGCCAGTGTAAAAGCATTTGTTATATTATCAACCGGGATGTCTTGTAGACATTTCAATGTTTCAGATATATCTCCTTTATCTTTACAGTTGACTCTTTCCAGGAACTGATCTGCACGTTCTTTTTCTAATCCTTTCTTTGTAATTATGCCAGGATACGTCGCCACACCACTATGTGAAATAGCACGCTGGAACAAACCCTTATTTGAAGGAATTAAAGTCAGAAGACTGACAGACATACCACCAGCAGACTCTCCAAATATAGTGACGGAGTTTGGATTTCCTCCCAATGCTGCAATGTTATTTTGAACCCATCGGAGGGCTTCAATTTGGTCCCAAAGGCCATAATTTCCCGCCATTAGGGGGTCGTTCAGTGTAAGGAAACCTAGGAATCCCACTCTGTAATTGATTGTTACCACTATGACATCGCCACCAAAAACTAACCTTTGAGGATGGTACTGATTAGCTCCACCAAAAATAAATCCTCCCCCATGAATCCAAACCATCACAGAAAGATTCCTATCTTTCGATATTTTGTCAGGAACGTATATATTCAGATGTAAACAATTCTCATCTTGTTGTAAATCGTCCATTCCAGGCATAGGAAATTGCCACTGTGAACATGATGGGCCGAGTTCATCTGATATTCCTTGAACATCTTCCCATTCTTCTATAGGTTGGGGTTTCTGGAAACGGAGTTTTCCAAGTGGGGGTTTTGCAAATGGAATTTTTATAAACCTGTAGACTTGGCCTTTCTCATAATTTTCTTCATAACCTCTGACCCAACCTGATGGGGTTTTTACTTCAACCGCATTTATAATCTCGGCTGCTATTGTTGTGGGAAGAGCAACTACTAGAAAAAAGGCACCCAAAGCCACAGTTTTCATTTTGGCGGGAAAAAATCCTACAAGATAGAGTTGATTAAATAAATTATTTTTAATCCAATTTATATTTTATTAACATTTTTAAAAAAAACTTAATTAAGACTCTGACGTTTTCCAGGTGGAAATTTGTAGCTTTCATTTTGGGCCCTTAATAGAGAGAAGACCTTACCTCTCTTAAACATAAGGTTTTGGGAATATTTCTTTATTTTTTTTCTGTCGCCATCATGTAGTCGGTTTAATATATGTTAGATAGAAAATAAGAAATGATTCTGTCATTATTTTCAAGACATATCTTATTTACACAAATTTCCTCTAAAAAAAATTCTTTTCTATGTTTCTAATAGCTGAAAAGAAATAACTGCCTAGTATAAATAGAGTAAGTGAAAGGCTACTGAGCTGCAGGTGATTTTCATTGTGCCATCGCCTGTCGTTATATGGGGCCTCAGTTATAAACGTCTCCTAAGGAGAAGAACTTAGTAAGTTGTATAGAATTTGTTTTCATTACTTTTCATTTACTTAATAAAATATATTCAAAACAAAGGTTTCATCCAAAAGACCCGCCATTTTCACTTCAGAAAGCGCTTGTCGAATGAACACTTAGGACAGTCGCAGCCGGAAATTGAATCCAATTACTAATTATATTCGTGGTCTTATAAGAGACATAATATCAGTTAGTGATTTGATCAATTTATGATTTAAAAAAGTTTATGCCCATAGAATTAAGTTGTTGTTTAGGAAATTATGCAGCATATCAATGCAAGTGACACTTTTCTCTAAATCATTTACACTTCATCAAGACACGTAGGATAAAGATGCAACAAAGTGAAAACTGACCCGTTTAAGATACAACCATGTTTTATATAATGCCGCTGCATTATCTTGAAATAAACATTATATATAAAATATATGTACACGAATATTTAACAGTTAAATGGAGATATCAGTATGTTTACATGCATACTTTGATAGACTCAGTTTTGATCTGTAAAGCAGCTTAACCGCATTTACTTACTCTGTTATACAGTTACAATAGCTGACTTGGCCTGTTTACTCACTTTCTTTTTCACTATGCAAACATCGCGAATCGACTGTTACAATTCAAGATAAATAAATCAAAGTTATGGAAGGCCTTATATTTATCA
Source organism: Saccostrea glomerata (assembly GCA_003671525.1). NCBI lineage: Eukaryota > Metazoa > Mollusca > Bivalvia > Ostreida > Ostreidae > Saccostrea > Saccostrea glomerata. The sequence goes on from PRKT01000080.1 coordinate 1,006,359, forward strand.
CACCAAATACGCTTTGTCATGTCAAAACCAATGTTTGCATGTAGATGTACAATATCTATGTCAATACGATTTATCCCAATAAGCTTGAAATAAAAGATACAAGAGTCTGATGCATCTGATTTATATTTGGGTATTTTCATTGAGATAGACGTTAATGGTTATCTAACAAAAACGCTTTCTCATGTGATAAATGTGATGACTTTAACTTTTCGATCGTTAACTTAACTTACTCGTGCAGCAATATACCCTCATCACCTGCATACGGAGTTTATATCTCAGTTGATTCCATACGAAAGAGAATGCGTATAAGCAATTTCTAAAACGAGATTTAAGTTATAGACAAACAAGTTGATGAAGCAAAAATATCTTCAGTCTCGTTTAAAGTCATCATTTCGTAAGTACTATAATTATCTAGACAGCAAATTTAATCTTTCATTAAATGCTGACTGACTTTTTTTATACTGATTGTTAGGCCATTATTTAATCTCTGAATTGTGTACGGATATTCCACTTTTTCTGAACATTACAAGTGGCACAAGGCAGGTTTGACCGGTCGGCAGGGGATGCTCACTCCTCCATGGCACATGATCTAATCTCTGTTTTGAGGGTCTGTGATTGCTCCTATTTTTTATCGATATATTTTTTGTACACTATGTCAATACTTCCTCTCATATTTTTTGGCATTAACATAATGTCAAAAGTATATAAATTAAGAGAATATATGATGAATATCTTGAAGTCAAAACATTTGACCCATGTTGGAAAAATGTCTTCGTTGCGTAAGTTTGTTTTAATCACATGAATTCAATTTTTTAGCTGAAAGCTCAAGTGAGTATTTTTATCAGCCGCTGTCCGTCTGTAAACTTTTCATATTTTCAACTTCTTACGATTCACTGTGTCAATTTTAACGAAACTTGGTACATAGCATTCCTTGGGTGAAGGGGAATTTTACATGTTAAGATAAATGGTTAATCTTCCTTTCAAGGGGAGATAATCAAGAAAAGAAAATAAATATGCTGGGGTATAAAGTATTAAAAAATATTCCTCTCAGGAACCACTGGGGCAGAAAAACTGAAACTTATGTGTAAGCATATTTGGGTAGTGTAGATTCTAATTTGTATGAATTCTGACCTCGGGGATATGGTGGTGCCACAATAATTAATCCAATTTCTACTTCGTATATAGAAAAAATCTTTAAAAATTCTTCTTAAGAACCACCGGGCCATAAAAACTTATATGAATTCTAAATTGTTCAATCATTGGGGGTTGGGTGGGACCAGGATGAGGAAAATCTGGTGGAGAACTTAACATCATGGCCAAAGTTTACTCAGATGAGCGTTGTGGCCCATGGGCCTCTTGTCCTTTACTTGACCTGAAAAGTAGAAAGATCAGTCGGAAACAATTGTGAGGAATGTTCAGGAAAGAGGGACGTGGGCTCTTACCAACACACAAATAGATTTTAAGTTTACCTGTTAAGTTGTTTTGATAGTTATCAATACAATGTGTTATTCCACACGAAATATGTTATAACATGCCTTACCTCCTTGGGACTGCAGAGTCCTGTCTGTTATCACAATGTAAATCAATCCTTTTATTTAAAAGTGATAAAGTGTAATTGCATCAGATATCCTACTCAATAAGCAACAAAATGCATGTACAATTTATAAAAATAGGAAATGTGCTCATAGGTCGAAAATATTGCAATGATGTCCTTTAAAATTATTTGTACAGATAACAACTTTTATTATTATTATAGACTTGGGATTTAATACACCGGCAAGGTAAAAAATGGAGTTGACGAGTGAGTTGACTTGATTTATTGATTTTTAAATTACAATGCACTGAATACCTTAAGAGTGAGGGATATAGATAATTTTAAATGTTTCTTTTTATAATCTTGAGGGAATATATATTTCTTCATCATAGGAAGAGCTACAGGTTAAGTTCTAGTCAAAGTGCTAGAAGTAAGCTTGTGTCAAACAACCGTCTTTGTACTCTCCTTTGAGTGTTATTGAGATACATGAGATTTCACTTTTGGAGACTTACTGTATGGTTTTTCCATTCCACATAGACCAGGGAAATTCCCCTGGTCTATGTTGAATGGAAAAACCATACAGTAAGTCTCCAAAAGTGAAAGCCATCTTACCAAAAATTCGTTCTGCATTCTTAAAGTTCTTCAATCACAAAAGGGAAGCATGATCCGTTCTAACTGTGAAATGTCTCCCCTTAAGGAAATGTCTGTACAGGCGAATGTAAGAAACTACTGTCAACAACTCCTTATAAATGGTGCAATATTTGACTAGGTTTTTAACTCCCATCGTCCGTGCGTCTGTCTGTCTGTAAACATTTTTTTATCAAAATACTACTCCTTTTACAATTTTGGTCAGATTTCAATATAACTTGGCACACAGGTAGATTACACTAAGATACATAATTCTGTATATCGGGTTTTTATTATGATGAATGATATTACCATGGTAACTAAAAATAGAAATTTTTGTGAAAAATATGAAAAATAGGCTACTCTTCCTACAGTTTTAGTTTGATTTCAATATAGGTTAACTACACTAAAATACATAATTCTATTTATTGGGCTTTTGATTTTGATGAACGCTGTTGCCGTGGATACTAAAATTTGAAATTTCTGCGAAAAACATTCAAAATGCTACTCGTCTTACAGTCTTAGTCTGTTCAATATAACTTGGTACACAATTAGACTACAGTAAGATACATAATTCTACATGTATACAATGGTTTTTGATTTTGACAAAAGGTCTTGCCGTGGCTACTAAAAATAGATATTTGTATGAATTACTTTAAAAATGTTTCTCCAAATACAGTTTTAGTCTGATTATAATACCGGTATAATGTGACATGCAAGCAGATTACACTAATATATATAAAATGGTTTTTATTGTTTTTTTTATATTGATGAATGGTGTTGCCAAGGTAACTGAAATAGAAAATTCTGAAAATTTTTATCAAGAGCTATTCCTTCAGTTTAACCCTATTGCAATCTTGCTCCCTAAAAGATAATTAACCAAGGATCATTATTCTATTTATTGCTGTTGTAAAGTTTCAAATCCCAACTGCTACTTTCTCTTCCTTTGTTATAAGTACAAACCAGTAGACTTCTGGTTTTATTCGAAGTCCTACTAGCAAATTAGGAATGTCCTTCTCCTCACCATTTTGTACTTGAAATAGAACAGCACCTAATCCTTTTAAACTAGCATCTGTGTCTAAGATGAACTCTGAGGTACATTGTATCAGGATAGGCAAAAACAGGAGCTGGACAAAGGAGTTCATTTAGGACAAAATGCTGATAGGTTGTCAGTCAGGTCTTCAAGTTATTGTAACGTGATGATTGCCCTGATTGTCATTTGGGGAATTGTGTCGATTCTGGTGGTCGAACAGGTACACCAAAGCAATTGGACAGAATATTACTGTCCTCCGCTCAAGTTGCTCCTGTGAGAACTGACGAATGGTTCAAATCAACTCGGTGGAATCAGGGTCCCAGAATTCTCTTGAGGACAATGGTGATGATAGTTGTGATGCTGTACCTTACTGGTTGGATACTTGGTCAGTTGATCAGTTGAGAACTTGGCAACAAGAACCTGCAATTGGGCAAATAATTAGATTAAAGGAAAGTTGCCACCTTAAACCTCCTAGTTATGCTGTTTTGGATGCTTCTAAATGGACTTGAAAACATATTGGGGATTATGGGAATCTCTTGACGTCAAAGAAAACATGTTGTAATAGAAGTGGAAGTCATTAGCTGACGAGTCTTGGTTGTTGATTGTTCCTTAGGCTAGACACATTAGATCTCAGATATTTAATGAACTTCATGAGAATAAAACTGCTGGTCACTAAGGGTCGAAAACTACGAAAATAAAAAGGGGGCGAAAATTTCCCTGTATACAGTATCATATCCATTAAGCGGAGGGTATATTAGCCTGGTATGTCTTCAGACATTAAACGTTGGTGCAGAGAGTGTGATGTTTGTGCAAGAGCAAAAGCTGGTTCAGATTATCTCTTCATCAAGCAGTTATAGGTGCTCCTTTAGATATGTTTCATGTATATCTCTAAACTAACAATTCAAAAGTGAAGAAAAATAAATATTACAATGAATTAGAATTATTTTGGAATGACTTAGGCATCTGGTATAAATACTTTTTATTGTGGTTTTGAATAAAAAGCTCATGATAATTTGTTTGATTTTTTTTATTTGTCGAATACTTGTTTATTGTTGTCAGGTTTTACCTGGGTCTCATCAGGTGGGTCGGATAGATCATGTACCTGTGGCGGGGCAAACAGCTGCTGATCCCGACAGAGTAGAACACCTGAGGAAGAAGTTCCCACTGCAATACATAGAACTGGAGCCTGGTAGATCATTACTTGTGATTAGAGAAACAGAAAAATAAATATATCGGTTATCGTTCTTTAATATAATTCCTCGGATAACATGTATTATGTAATTAACCAAAATCGTATCCAATAGAATAAAAAAAAAGAATTTTAATGAAATATTTTATTTCAAGAAAAATATACTTCAGATTTAAAATAAGATTGAAATGAATTTATGGTCATTTCATACACGTGGTTCCTACTAATAGCATAACAATAAATTACCTGTAGGAGACGCTTTCTTCATGCACAGTAACGTCCTCCACAAGAGTGATCACAACAACAGTCCCAGCAGACGATGGCTGTTTATCATGGCCTACAACAAAGCCACCAACAACCCGCTGGAAAACTTGACAGGACCATTTCCAAGATACACTCCACTATCGAAGGTTTTCAACAATTGTTTATTTTTTTAAAAACTTATACAAAAAGCAAAGAAATTAACATTAAATGTTCCATTTGTGTAGTATTCAAACCCAATTTTAAGGGTCACCATCATTTTCACAATTGACGTTTGAATTGACAAATAACTAAGATGAAATATTTACTTTTCAGGTTCCTAATTCTGCTTTACTGGATTGCCAAAATCTATCGGATTTTTCTGGAAAAGACTTTCTTGACCCCACAAAGGACAAGAATGTGAAGGCAGATAGAAATAATTAAAGACTGTAAATACCTGATACTGTTATCCGGAAATCTATACGTCGACTGGTTCAGACCTCAAACACAGAAACTTGTTTCAAACAGAAATGATGGGCTTGAGTTGCCTTGGTAATGACTACTCATCGGTTATTGTCGATAGCCTGAATTCATTATCATATTTGAATAAAGCATTAATATGATAAAGAAATGTACTTAAAACTAGACACTACAATTAATGTTCACATTAAAAACTTTTTTTTTAAATTTAAATAAGATGGAAAGTTTTAGTGTGTTTTTATATAACGAAGTTAGCATGCAGAGATTGATATGTATACGGGTTTTGAAAAAGTTGAACAGATGTATCAGACAGTAATGTCATGACTAAGATCAGTAAGGAAGGTCATGTAATTTTTTACTGGGCCATGAACACAGTGTGGAATAAGATAATGCAAATGTGCAATAAGGTTTAGGAATTTTTCTTTTTCACCTTTGGGGTCAAATCGCGTCAAAAAATATTCCAAATTTGTTTTTTTTTGTTTTTGTTTTTTTTTCCCTTTTTTAAAACAAAACAAACAGTTTTTTTAGATCCTTTCTTTATAAATCAGAATAACTTTTATAATCAAGATCTTTATTTAGACGGACGTCAATGAATGTGTTAATTGAAACACTAACATCAGAAGCCCATGCTTATTATGCTTCTGACAATTGATACATTGTACATATTTCTCTAAATTGTGGAGTAACATTTCGGGCTACCTGGCTACCTAGGTACATACAGTATACAAGCTATGGGAGTTAACAAACTCTTTGAGGCAAACGCTTACATGCGGGTATCACTGTCTTATGTCAGCATCTACATCTATGTTAAATTGATTTTATTTAATGAAACCAGAGTGGCATTTCTTTGGGGACAAGTCAAGGTCATATATATTAGAACAATTCCACTCTAACATACTGATGGTTATTTGAAATTATCACTTAAAATATACATAAAGCATTCCGTCTATTCAATTTTTTAATCTAAGGCTAATTTAGATGTAATACTAACTTTAAAAGTATACTTGGTGAAGTTTACAACATTCTGATTGTACACACGAGTACTCTGAAGTTGACATCAAAAAGATGCTTGAGTTTCTGATTGACAGTATATCTAAGTTGTTTTTGGAGACCAGGTCCTCCAACAGTCTACCGGTATTGTAATTCATATGGGTACCAATTGCGCACCGTTATTATGAGACCAATTTGTTCTATATGAACAGAATTTGTGTAAAATCATATGCGTGAAAAGAAGAAAACACTTGCTGTGGCCTTCAATTCGACATTTAGTTATATCGACGACGTATTGTTAATTAACAATGGTAATTTCCATTCTTATGTCGATACGTTATATCCTTGTGAGTTTGAAATAAAAGATACCACAGAGTCTGACACATCTGTTTCATAATTGGATATTTTACTTGAAAAAGACGTTAATGCTAATCTAACAACCAAGCTCTGTGATAAACGTGACGACTTTGACATTTCTATCGTCAACGTCCCTTATTTATACCTTCATCACCTGCATACGGAGTTTATATAGCTCAGATCATTCGATACGCAAGAGCATGTTTTACGTTTGAACAATTTCTAAAACGAGGTAAATTATTGACAAACAAATTGATGAAACCAGAATATCAGCAGTCTCGTTTACATGAATCATTGTAAGTTCTATGGTTGATACAATGACCTTGTCAGCAAATACAATTTATCATTGAGTCAAATGCTGACGGACCTTTTTCAACCTTATTGTTAGTCCATTATTCATACACAGAATAGACGATGGATTTTTTCGGTATTTCCTGATCATTATAAGGAGCATACGGCGGGTGTGACTGGTCTGCAGGGGATGCTCACTCCTCCATGGCACCTGATCTGATGTTTAGAAGGTCCGTGTTTGCTCTACTTCTACTTTTTTTGTTTTTTGGACTTTTAATCTTGAATACTGTTCGTTATCTCCATATGTTTCATTATAAATAATCTAAATTTTATATTTATTTCCAATTATAGAGATAAAATAGTTTTTCTCTAAATGTGTCCTATTTATTTTGTTTTACTCTGAAAAAAATACTAAGTACTTACTTTCAGAGTAAGACAGTATGGAAGCTAAAAAGTCCATTAAACAATACAAATCAGAAGCAGAGCAAACAGGGACTTCTAAATCATCAGAGATGGGATCAGGTGCCATGGAGTAAAGATATCCTGTCAACCTGTTACTTAATATCACAATCGGGAAAATGGACAAACAGCACAGCATTATTACATGTATTTGACTGAAAAACATTGTGTCAACATTCGGCTTGATAGAATGTATTTGCTGACAATGTCGTTGTATTGACCATAGTGTTTGCAAAATGTTTGACTTTAAAGGAGATTGTTGGTATCCTTGTTTCAACAACTAATTTGTTCTATAAACTTGTCGACTGTTGGACACAAAGCAGTAAGCTCTTGCGTATTCCAGATCAACTGGTAGGCTGAAACTCCATATCGGATGATAGTGTTATACTGCTACAGAAGAAAGGGAAGTTGATGATAGAAAATTCAAAGTCATCTATAAAAAAAGTTTGAAAGTTCAAAAAATGTATCTCGAACATTGCTTTATTTAGAATCATATGCACGTAAAAGGTACATGTTGTATAACATTTGAAAACATTCTTTTTCAACTTGTTTTAAAATATGAAAAGAAGAAAAGAACGACTATATAACTCACATGTTCACATGTCACAAGAACATGTTACAAGTAAAAAAAAATCCCATTTCTAAAATGTACGCTAGGCTTTGCCAATCTCTGAATATTCCAAATATGTACAATGTGTGTCGGGTTGTAATGGTCATCTTTAGGGGCAGACTAGATACGATCGCTTTGTAGAGAAGATTTCTCATCTGGAATAGAATTTACATATCTCGTACGATTTTTCGTTTTCATTGTATAATTTCATATTTGTTTTTTATGATTTTTAATTTGTATTGTATAATTTTTTTTTCACTTTGTGTTGTACTAGTATTATTTTGTCTTTGTATTAATTGTGATGGTATTGTCATGTGAATTTGATAATTTAAAAAAAAATAAGAATGTTTAGAAAAAACTTTAAAATTGTAGAATACGATTGAAAAATTAAAGAATACAAATGGAAAATTATGAAATACAAATGAAAAATTATTCAATACAAATGGAAAAAAAATATTTGAATACAAATAAGAATCATAGAATACAAATGGAATAATTAATATACAATATAAACGGAAAAGATGGAATTGACATGGCATATTTATTTACTTTAAAATATGTGTAATCCTTTTTTGTTGTCATTTTCTAATAACTCGTATGAAAGCTCAACAACATAAATGTTCATTATATATACCATCAAAATATTCCACTCAGTTAAATGTATTGTACAATTAAACATAATCACCAGGCGAAAAAATTATTGTCTTTGAAGATCGTACATACAGTTATAAATTGAGGATGACTATATTGGATTAACCATTTTTGTGGCCAAGGTGTAGCTGTTGCAGACCTGCACCTACGTAAACCAGAAATAAGTATTTGTCTGCAACCTTTCAGGTATTTTCAATTAACCTAAAACAATGATCCTTTTGTCTCATTCATACTATTCTTCTCTGTTCCTAAGTTATTTTAAATATGATACATCATATGAAATATTACATGTAGCAGTATTTTGTGCAGTTCTGAAATTTCCTGATTTTATGCAAATATTCAATTTTTCTTTGAAACAGCTTTTTGTATATTCTGTGTCTTGTTTTTAACTCTTAATGTATCGAGTTCAAAAATCCAGACTTGTAAGTTTGTAAACGCAATCTTGTAAGATTGTAAATCTAAAACTGTAATCGTATCAGTTTCATAGTTTATAAATGTCAGTTGGTAATTCAGACATCCAAGCATGTACTTCCGAAAATACAGCTGTGTTGACTTAAAGTTCAAATTATGAATGTATGTATCTTTGATGTTGTAAACTTTGTTTTCCGAAATTTATATTTCAGCGCTCTAAGCAAATCACAAAGACAAATTCACAACTCTACAAATGTAAAGTCTATATGTTTGTTGAAGGTTGATTACAAGAAACTATGAAGGGGTGTAGGTGCTATAATTTTTTTTTAATATTCTTATTTTTTTTTTTTCATTAAAATTTTTTCCAAATTAAATAAATTCTAACGACATCATATTTTATTCCTTATTTTAGTTCTAACTTCTTGTTTACTAGTATATTTTCCAGTTTTACTTTATTTTCTTTATGCCTGTAGGATCCAGGAAGGGGGGTGAGCCGTACCCCCAATAATTTGCCGATATTTAGAATACTATAGAAAACATAGCTGAACTGTATATGCTATACAGGTCATTTCCTTTAAAATATTTGAGTCGGCCGTGTTGTCGGTAAGAAAGCCATGGATCTTTCTAAAATATATTTACAAGTATTCAAAATATTAATCTGCTATTGTTTGAAGGTTATTTTTTAAATCTTGGTATTACAAGTGTGGAAATTATCTTCCCCGAACTTCCAATTTGTTAGTTTTATATGTAATTTCTTAGTCAACATCACTCATGAACCGCCGTTTTTTCCCTGAAGAGGGCTTTATTCAGTCAATAAAAGAGCAGTAAATAGACCTTGAGTACTTGTCATTAACAGTAAACAATTATTTTTGAAACTAAGTTTCTTTAATAACCAGCTTCTTAAATCAAAGGATGCTTTAGTCAATTGAAAGTAGATTAGATGACCTCGAGAGTGCTTATCAAGAACTTGTGATACTGAGTTCCATTCACTTACAACATATCAAAGATTTTGTCTGAAAATGGTATATTTCTAAAGGCCACTCAAATCTCCGAAGATGACATGCTTAAATTTTTTTCCTAAACAACGCCCTTTCCTTAACCAGTATCATGCATGAAATATATATAAATTCAGAATCATGTCTGATAGAATGTTTCATGATTCTGTCAGGAAATGAAAGGTACACATAGACTCAAGATTTTAAAATCATTTGTTTTTTTTATAAAATTGAAGATAATGTTATTTCTGTCTATTTGTAATGGTGTTCTGCAGGTTTCATGCATTTCGTTCGCCCCAGTAAATCAAAATTAATACAGGTATAAGTCACTTTGTGTCTAAATATATTACATCAAAATATTTCTGATGCATTGTCAATGAAATGTAATTCAAACAAACAGAATTACGTACAAAGATGGGAGATGGTCTTTTACCGTGAATTACAGGTCAACATCTCTATATCTGTAGACAAAAGGATCTGCCATGATCCTCCCCACAGTTTTCACTTCCGACGATTTCTTTTAACCCTTGTCTCTCTTACATAGAAATTGGATTAAAAATTAACTATTCATACAATCATGGATTATAAAGTTTTCTGTCTCTATAAATATATACTTGTCATTAACAGTAAACAATTATTTTTGAAACTAAGTTTCTTTAATAACCAGCTTCTTAAATCAAAGTAAGCAACACTCGTCTCTAATATTTTTTTTACCAATGACCATGTGTAGTAAAGTAAATTTATTTTAACTCCGAAACGTCTTCAGTTTCCCTTTACATGTAGCATATCTTGTGCACATATTTATCATTCTATTAAAAGCTTCCAATATTTACAAACAAGTAGTTTTCAGATAGAAATTTTAACAAATTATAATGCGCAGCTCAATTAAGGAAAATTAATTCTTTATCCACGAGAACAGTCTTGAGTTTTTTCTCATATTAATTAATGTTCAAGTTATCTCCCCCTAACCTTCTACTCAAGGATTTTATGCAAATTCTCGCTAATCTTCACTCAGGCACAGACTATGTACTATGTAAGGCTTTAGACAATCGAAAGTCTATAGTTTCGAGCGAGTGCTTATCAAGAACTTTGAGATATTGAGTTCCATTCACTTACAATGTTTCAAAGTGTTTGTAAAAAAGTACATTTCTAAAGGCCACTTCAATCACGAAAGATGACAAGTAAAATTTATGCAAAGCAACGAATCGGGCGCAAACAAAATTAAGCATAAAAAAGAAATTTCACAATTTTAAAAGTGTCCGCAAGGAAAGCACGTCAAGATATTCAAAGGTGAAATAGTTAAATCCTTTTCAGGCTGTGTTCAAAGCAAAGTAAATAAGTAAAAAAAATAGGCATTTTACCGCATTTGCTCATAAATAGATTCATCGATGTAAAAAAAAAAGTCAACGATGAATGATAAGAATGAAGGTGCAGGCCTCTCAAGATGCAGTACGTGCTGATACTCTGGATCTTTGTCACAAGAAAAATGTAGTTTACCATGGCTAAAATTTCAAGACTGTACTTTAGATTTTGTATCATCACATAATCACTTAGTTATTCTCTTTTCAAACGACCTCACTTGGTCAGCGTATATTGATTCTATCATGACCAATGCATATAAAAATTAGGTCTTCTTAAAAAAAAACTGCAGTTCAGGGTCATTGCTAAATCTTTATATCTCATGTCTCTTTTACATACTACTTTTATGAGACCTCAGTTAGAATACGCAACTGAAGTTTGGCGTGGGTGTTCTAGTCAAGATTCCGAAAAACTAGAAAAATTACAACTTGCAGCATCAAGAATAGTCACTGGATTAATCATTCATTGGCATCGCCAGATTCTCTCTGTGTTGAAACTGGATGTAAACCACTTGTTGCTTGAAGAATGATTGTCCAAAGTAAAAACAACTATGTACACTGGACAGAATTGCTAACGCACCACTTGTTCATTCTTATTTGTGAATTGAACATTTGCCGAATCGGTACTAGTGTATATAATTGTCCCCCGCTTTCGCGAAAGCGAGGGGACATTAAATCTCATTCGTCTGTCCGTCAGTCTGTAAGTCTGTCAGTCTGTCCGTCTGTCAGTCCGTCACAAAAACTTTAACCTTGCCCATAACTTTTGATTTAGCTGAGCTCATATTTCACAAGTATATTCCTTGTGACAAGACCTTTCTTTGGGTACCACCAAATTTGACCTTTTGACCTTGACCTTGGAGTTTGACCCACTTTTACACAAAAAAATCTAACTTTCACTTTGGTCATATCTTTTGAATGGTAGAAACTAGGACTTTCATATTTCACATTTAAATTCTTTGTGGCAAGACCTTTCGTTGGATACCAACAACCTTGACCTTTTGACCTTGACCATGGAGATTTTCGTACTTATAAAAACATTAACCTTGACCATAACTTCTGAACGGTAAGGGCTAGGGTTTTCATACTTCACATATGTCATCCTTGTTAGAAGTCCTTTCATAAGATACCATGAACTTTGACCCTATGACCTTGACCTTTGAGTAAGTCTTTTTTCCAAGAACATTGACCTTGGTCACAACTTTTGAACTGCCGATGCTGGGGCTTTCATTTTTCACATATGTATTCTTTGTGGCAACACCTTTTTTCTGGGTACCACCAATTTTGACATATTGACCTTGACCCTGGAGTTTGACCCAGTTTTACACAAAAATTCCAAACTTTTTCTTTGGCCATAACTTTTGAATGGTAGATACTAGGACTTTCATATTTCACATATATATTCTTTGTGATAAGACCTTTCATTGGATACCAATAACCTTGACCTTTTGACCTTGGAAATTTTTCGTACTTATGAAAAACTTTAGCCTTGGCCATAACTTTTGAATGGTAAGGGCTACATGTAGGTATTTCATACTTTACATACGTAATGCTTGTTAGAAGACCTTTCATTGAATACCAAAAAACTTTGACCCTTTGACCTTGACCTTGGAGTTCAGTGATGATTTATAAAAACCGACATCTCACCCACAAAGACACCGAAAGCGGGGGACCACAATTCCTTGAATTTGCTTGTATGTCATTATTTCCAAAACAGTGGGACTGACAAAAACCCTTGAATGACCATCTTGTCCAAAAACCAATTTAGCTGTGCAATGCGCACCATTTTTGCCCAAATATAAATAAAGGTGGTCTTTGAGGTTGCCAAAGGAGTAGTCCCCCAGTTATAAATCAAATAGCAAATAGTCATTGATTCTCTATATCGCCTAGTAATCATCCGGTGCATTAGTGTCAATACAAAAATCCACTCAACTTCCGGTTGACCAAGTTTTGTGGAACAATTTCATATACATGTATACTATGAATCTGATATGATTACATGTTTGGATTTACAATCTTACAAGATTGCGTTTACAAACTCAAAAGTCTGGATTTTTGAACACGATTAGCCTCCATATTAACGCAGTCATAAAATGAGCATTAATGCTAACATTTAAAAACGAGTTTCTCTTATCTGTTTTATAGATCACTTTTTAACCCTATATTTCTGAATGACCGTCAAAATAGGAAAGGCATCTAAAAATTAAAGTATTGATAATAATCCTCTGTTCTAAGTTTCATTTAAAAAATTTAAGATTCCATTCATTGATTTTTAACAACAAGAAAAGCAAAAGATTCAAATGGAAAAAAGATTGAAGCATCAGACAAGGACTTAACTTTTTATGTCTTAGTCAAAAAATAAGAAAAATTTGACAACGCAAAAAGTAGGAGCAAAAAATTAATTAACATAACATAAAACTAAAAATGGTTGCACTTTGAACACCTAGTCTCACTTTTTAACCCTATATTTCTGAATGACCGTCAAAATAGGAAAGGCATCTAAAAATTAAAGTATTGATAATAATCCTCTGTTCTAAGTTTCATTTAAAAAATTTAAGATTCCATTCATTGATTTTTAACAACAAGAAAAGCAAAAGATTCAAATGGAAAAGAGATTGAAGCATCAGACAACGACTTAACTTTTTATGTCTTAGTCAAAAAATAAGAAAAAATTGACAACGCAAAAAAGTAGGAGCAAAAAATTGATTAACACAACATAAAACTAAAAATGGTTGCACTTTGAACATCTAGTTTACAAACCGCTCTCATATAAGTAGTGGCCAAGTCTGTTTATTTTTTTTTGGGGGGGGGGGGGCCGGATTGAACCTAAAAATTCAATATGAGGTGCATAATGGCACAAGATGGTTATTAAGATTCTCTGAGAGTCTCAGTAAATTTTATGCACTGGTATAGAGGAAGCCTTGAGATTCTTTTCTGGTTAATGTTGACCTTTTTGTTCATATTTACTGTTATAGCTTATAAAGTAGGCCTGTTATTCAACCATTTTACAATATCAACAGACTTACTTGTTTTACTGAGCTGCTGGTTTGTCATTTCTGCGATGGCTTCGGCAGACCCCGAATCCTTACACCTAAAGTAAAACATCCCACACAACCCCCCGAAAATCAGCGACAGAATAATGGGGACCGTAAACAGAAACAACTGATAACTGATAGCTTCCATCTTCTGGGATATTCCTGAAATTTTTTTATGGTGGCTATGACTACTGCAGTGTGTTATTTGTGACCTTTCTGAAACGTAGGTTTAAATTAATCTTGATAATTAATAAGTCAATATTTCTAGACAGTTGACTTGAAATAGATAAAGGAACCCGGATGAAGTATTTCAGTGGAGGGAGACTTAATCGATGATGGATGGAAAATACTTCGATTATTCATAATTATACCGAATTTAAAAAAAAATACAAGAAGTTCAATGGCCTTTTAGGTCGCCTGAGCGTTATGTAACACACCAGAGGCCATGACATTCACAATTTTGAAAGAGGCACAGTTGCTCATTATAACTTGCATGCTTAGTTTGTTTTTTTTTAAATACCCATAGGCAAAGTAAGGGCATAGACAGAGTAAGGGAACATAAATTCATTTCACCTATCAGCAAAATCCAGCAATAATCAGTAGTGCCCCCACTCCACAGGAACCCCTGGTACCAAACATTTCACAATTTTGGAAAAGGCATCCTTGCTCATCATCAATGTGTAATATTTAAGAAATAAGGTATCATTTTTTGAGTTTTATTGAGATGTAAAACGGGTTGGTCACGTGATCAAATCCCATAAAGCCCGAAGGGCTTTATGGAAGATTTGATCATGTGTCAACCCGTTTTACATCTCAATAAAACTCAAACAAGAGGCCCAGGGGCCACAGCGCTCACCTGAGCACATCGGACTTGAATTTACCCCCCTCCCCTCCAGGCGTTCATCATTTGAACAAACTAGAATCTACATTACATGAGGATGATTTCATATAAATATCACTAATCATAGCTTTGAAGTACTTGAAAAGAGGATTTTAAAAGGTTTCTCTATATATCCCTATGTAAAACTTGGGTCGGCCATTTTAGCCCCATCCTTGCCCCGGGGGTCATGATTTGAACAAACTTGAATCTACACTACCTGAGGATGATTCCACATGAGATTCATCTTTCCTGGCTCAGTGGTTCTTGAGAAGAAGATTTTTAAAGATTTTTCCTATATATTCCAATGTAAAACTTGGGTCGGCCATTTTGGCCCCACCCTTGCCCTGGGGGTCATGATTTGAACAAACTTGAATCTACACTATCCGAGGATGATTCCACATGAGTTTCATCTTTCCTGGCTCAGTGGTTCTGGAGAAGAAGATTTTTTAAAGATTTTCCCTATATATTCCTATGTAAAACTCAGGTTGGCCATTTTGGCGCCACCCTTGCCCCGAGGGTCATGATTTGAACAAACTTGAATCTAAATTACCTGAGGATGATTCCACATGAGTTTCATTTTTCCTGGCCCAGTGGTTCTTGAGAAGAAGATTTTTAAAGATTTTTCCTATATATTCCTATTTAAAACTAGGGTCGGCCATTTTGGCCCCACCCTTGCCCCGGGGGTCATGATTTGAACAAATTTGAATCTACACTACCTGAGGATGCTTCCACATGAGTTTGATCTTTCCTGGCCCAGCGGTTCTGGAGAAGAAGATATTTTTAAAAATGCCATTAATTTTTAATAAATTCATGATTATCTCCCTTTGGAAAAGGGCGTGGCCCTTCATTTGAACAAACTTGAATCCTCTTCACCCAAGGATACTTTGTGCCAAGTTTGGTTGAAATTGGCCCAGTGGTTCTTGAGAAGAAGATGAAAATGTGAAAAGTTTACGACGATGACGACAACGACAACAACGACAACAACGCCAACAACGACAACGACAGACAACGGACAAATTTTGATCAGAAAAGCTCACTTGAGCCTTCGGCTCAGGTGAGCTAAAAATGATACCTTATTTCTTATATTTACATTTGTGACTTATTCATACTTTATATTGGCCTGATTGTTACTTTTAACGTGTGAAATGCGTTAATTTTTCAAACCCAACGGCATGTATGTAATCCACTAAACGCGCGTCGACCCTTTATGACGTCACAGAGAAATTACGTGGAACGTTTATCCAAACGCACATCTATGACCTCTTGACCCCAAACCAGTTATAAAAACGCTTGCCTTCAGTAGTGTTATGTAAAGGAAAACATTTGCAAATGTAAATATTGAGGGACAAATCTCAAAGCATTTATTCATTTTAAGTATATATTCATTAGAGCCCCATCTCCTATCTATGATACCCCTGACCCAGGGGCCTTGAGATTCACAATTCAGAGAAGAGGACCCTTCCTCCTCAAAACTATGGAGGAAGTTCATCTGCTTAATTCCCAAATACAGAGAATATCACAGAAATAATGCATTTTCACTATATTATCAATACAGGCCCACTCTAACACCATAATCCCCTGACCCTGGGGCCATAAAATTCACAATTTTAGAAGAGGCACCTTTGCTCATCAATACTATGTATGTAGTAAGTTTGTTCAATTCCCAGGAGTAAAGAAGAAGACATTCAAAGAATTTATGCAATTTTACTATGTAATTTATATTATCCCACCCTAACACCAGAACCCCCTTACCCTGGGGCCATGATATTCACAACTTTGGAAGAGACATCCTTGCTCATCATAACTATGTTGAATTTTGAGGAGTACATTGAATTGTATTTTCTTTATTTTTTAGATTTTACAATTCAGGTACAAGCAAATATTTTTGCAAAGGGATATTTTCCTTCTCCTCTTGATTTTGAATGTGAAATCTTCAGAACATGACCTGACATCTGAAGTGAGGCTGGAACTTGTTTGCCTTCATTCCCAGTTTGATGTGTTGTCGATTTTTCATTCTCTGCATGTATGCCAGGTCTTTCACCCTTGTCTGTGCAATTTCACCTACAGAGAGTATGGTAATCAAATGTAAATGTCTCATAATTGTTGTTTTAGTTTTTCAAAATACCAGTAGAGGAAATACAAATACTGCTAGTCATAAATTTTTGGAAAAAATTTCTGTAGAAGTCCTGCCCTTGCAATACATTCTCAAATCTTAGATAACTGGGCACCAGTTTGTACCTGATTTACCTGAGACTCTATTTTCCATAATATAGCAAAAAGCTCTACACTGGGCCAGTATTTTGAGGAGTACTTCATCATTTTGAGGAGTACTTTGACATTTTGAGGAGTACTTTGAAACTGGCTTATCTTAGGCTGAAGTCTAGCCTAGAGCTGTGTATTTATCCAGTATTCTGGGGAGTACTTTACCATTTTGAGGAGTACCTTGATACTTATCTAAGGATCAGGTCCAGCCTAGAGCTCTGTATTGGGCCAGCATTTTGAGGAGTACTTTGCCATTTTAAGGGGTACCTTGATATTGACTTACCCGAGGCTCCGGTCCAGCCTAGAGCTCTGTATTGGGCTAGCATTTTGGGCAGTACTCTAGATGACTCCTCTGAGGTCCTTTGAGGAAGGTTCTGTTTGTAATATCGCCATAACGACCGGTGTCCAATTGTAGCACCTATTCATAACAGAAAACTTATTAAAAGACTTGAAAAACAAAAGCTTTTCCAGAGTATGGTAAACAATAAAACTGATTAATCGACCTTTGACAATGAATGCAAGACTGAAAACTATCCTTAAACTTGCCCAAAAATGTTTTTCTTTGACATAATCCATATTATCAAATATATTCCTATGAAGTTGTTGCAGATCAAGAAAACAAAACTTTTTGATCAGATGCCACTACTTTTAGACCCCTGTGATGAGCTGAATCATTTCTACCAAAGCCTTTCCTCAAGCATGCCAACGGTGCCAACATGAGAATTGTCAGCCTTTTATTTCTGAAACTATTCTATAGACAATGCACTAACTAAATTAACAAAAGAAGTCACCTCTCTGTGACAGAATAAACAATCCTAGCTGAGCTTTTTATAATCTTAAAAAGTATGATAAAACAAACATTTACTAAAGGAAAAAAAATCTTTAGTACTCTATTTATCTCACGTGAAGGTAGAACGATTTCAAATCCTGCTATATCTTACATACTATTTCTAACCTGAAGGTAGAACGATTTCAAATCCTGCAGTATCTAACACACTATTTCTCACCTGAAGGTAGGACCATTTCAAACCCTGCAGTATCTAACACACTATTTCTCACCTAAAGGTAGAAGAATTTCAAATCCTGTAGTATCTTACACACTATTTCTCACCTGAAGGTAGGACCATTTCAAATCCTTCAGTATCTAACACGTTTTCTGATATCTCCCCCTCCTCTTCTGTTTCCATGGGAACATCTTTACTGTCTGGATAACTACTCCTGCAAGAAAAGCTAAATCTTAATGCATTGTCAAGTCTACATGTGCTTAAATCTTTTCAAACGTTTGGGGTTCAGCAAGTTGTAATCAATTATGAAGTTCTCCTTAACTCTAATGGGACTTAAATAAATAATAAACAGAGAAGTAATATATTGCATTTTCCATTCTCTGTCCAATATATTTATTCATAGTTCTTCAATAATTTATTTTCACTTTTATTTATTTTTTTTTTTGGCGATATATTGTGCATAATAATTCTTTAAAAATATTTATGTGAAACTTTGATGTCATCAAGGTAGACAATAGGGAAGAAACATCTAAGTCTGAAGCGTTTCAACAGAACAACTGTTCACGAGCTCTCGTTAAAATTCCTTATACCTCCAATAGTAAGGTTCACAAGCACTCGTTCTGTTGAACACACCTCAGATTCACCTCCAAGATGGTGAACAAAAGGAATAACTCTGAGGGAAAATATGTATTTATCAATCATACAGACCCTATTGATAATATTAATTAAAGGTCTCACACAAGCCAAATTTATTACCTGTAGTCATAGAAGTCTGCAAATTCCAATGCGGCCTCTTTTTCAAAGAAGATTTTACAGTGTCCCTTGTCCACCATATGTTTCTGGGCGGCCTGGGGACTGTGGAAGGTCCTCCCTCTCTCCCCACACCACAGACACATGTGACCCTCACCAACCTTCTCACCTGAAAGCAGGCAGATTTCAAAGAAAAATGTTTTATTATTCTATGAACCTGTGAATACAGGCCTGGTAGAGTCATTTTATACTGAACTTTTCAATAGGTTCATCTACAAAAAATATTTGCAAATGTAAATAGCAAACTTTAATAAAATATTAATTTTAACTTTACTAATCATTTAAACTATTTATTACATTTTAATACATGTATTTATCATAATGAATGAGAGTAGTTTTGACTGCAAATTATCTATAGAAACCCTGGATAAAAATAGCGATTGTGTCATGTGTTTTTAAACAGACTAATATGAAAATTTCTTAAAAAATACTGATATTTGAGTTTTATAGTTTGTTTTCAATCCGACCAATTGATCTAGTTCATGTACAAGGGTTGTCCGTAAAGTTCGTGGACAAGCCAAAAATTTAATAAAAATTGTGTCATTGATATTTATTATTAGCATATTTCTAATCCTTTACTTAATGTGAATTGAATAATGTAAAAATTTATTCAATTTTAAATGTTTAATTACAATTATGGCTTCATAATTAGACTTGGAATGGAGACCCGGAGCAACGCAAAATTTTAATTAAAAAAATATTTATCACTTTTCAAATTTCATTTGTATTTTAAAAAATTCTGGATAAATCTGAAAGAATTTTACATTATGAGGTTGACAGATGTCATCACATCAAACCTGCAAATCTGAACGTTCAAAGTTTCAAAATTGATGAGCAATCAGCGTTAGAACTTATTAAGACAGGATCGGAATCGTTGAAAAAAGAGACTTTTTCAGAATAGGTGGAGCAGTGAACAGAGAAAAAATTCTGCGTTGACATCGGAAAAACACCTACAGAGACGAATACATTCTGTAAACAATCGGGAAACATAGTAAAAGAAGTCGTTCACTAGTATGTAAGTGGCATATAACATTTTCGGACGGAATGAACAGTTTACAGGATGACATGCGTGAAGAAAACCATTATTCCCAGATTGCAGTGCTGTAAAATTTGAATTTCGTAACGTGATCATGCCGTATTTCCGTACATAAAATCGTCTTTACACGGACAGTGGTTGGATGATTGCAGGATATGAAACAGGCATTGTTAAATATTATTTTAAGAATGAAACCTGAACATTTTGTGCATATTTTTATGACTGGTCAACACGACATAAGAAACGTATTGAGTTAAACGCTGACTATGTTGAAAAAAGTTACTAGTGCTCGTATTTAGCTTATGACGTCGGTAACGTCAAGAATGTTCGTTTTAGTGCTCCGGGTATGAGTGTGTGTCTTTTTTGTATCTGATAAAAATATAACTATTCGTGCTTTGTTTTTGTTGAAAACTAGCTTGCATATTTATAAAATGAAACAGGAATTTAATGAAAATGATAGTTTCAAATATCTTGTCAATGTTTGTCAGTAATTATCAATGTTGTCCATGAACTTTACGGACAACCCTCGTATATGTATATTTTACTCAACCCAACCACTCATTTACAAGACTGGGTCAGTTGATGTGCCTAAGCATCAAACACCATTGCAGAAGTCACTATACACACTTGATTTCATTATTAACCACCATCCATGTGGGCAGGCTACTTACCTAGGTATGTAATCATTCCCTCCAAGTCCACCAGATAGTCAGCATCAGGAAGGAAGAAGCCATGCTTGACAGACATGTGGTTAATGTTGTTCTCTAGGGAGGAGCTGATAGAGGGACAGAACAAACACTCCTCCAGTCCTAAGGCATCCCCCTCCCACTCCTCCTCCTCATCCGAGTCTGTAAATCAAAACAAAGTATGTCTTATAGTCATTAACAGTCACCCGAGTCTGTACATATATCAGGTAACCACCAACTCACCCCTAACTGGGACTTAACTCTGCATCCAGGTCATATTTTAAAACAAGATGTGTTTGTGAAACACTATGCGCCCGGCGGAAACAAAGTTCAAAAACATATTTTTAGCATTTAGGACACAGTCAAGGTCAAAGGTCTTTGACCTTGGCATCATGTGAAAGGGCTTAATTTGTGAAGTATGCATGCCAAATATGAAGCCTCTATCTTTCTTTGTTTGAAAGCTATGGCGAAGGTTAAAGTTTGCTGACAAAAAAGCTATATCAAGCGTATAGGTCACAGTCAAGGTCACAAGGTCATAAATCATGGTGTCATTAAAAAGAGCTTCATCAGTGGTGCATGCATATAAAATATAAAGTCTCTATCTTATACGGTTCAAAAGTTATGGCGAAGGTTAAGTTTGCAGATAAAAAAATATTTTAGCATATAGGTCACAGTCAAGGTCACAATGTCATTGACTTTGGTGTCATTTGAAAGAGCTTAATTAGTGGAGTATGCATACCAAATATGAAGTCTCTTTCATTCATGGTTCAAAAGTTATGACAAAGGTTAAAGTTTGCAGACAAGCAGACAAACAGACAGACAGACAGACAGACAGGACAAAAACAATATAATAGGTGTGAACAAAGAACAAACATTTTTAACATAGCATATTTTATCTGTGGATACCTTCTTCGCCGTTGCCTGTGGCTTCCTCACTCAGCCTCTGTGCCTTTTCCATGTCGGTTTTTATCCTTTTGTTTATGTAGTCCTTCTGTCTCTGTACCGGTACCTCAGTGTTTTCCTGTTCACTAGTTGTATTACTCTATAGAAAAAAAATAATACAGAATATCAGATTTAAAGTTTACCATTGTGTAGAAAAATTGTCTAGATTGTATAATTGTCAACAACTGCAATGTTACACAAGTGGGACACATTTATCTTTATAATGAATCAAACTTATTGATCCCTTCGTTACAAGTATAACCTTGTTCACTGTACCATCACATGTGAAGATGAAACAAAACATATAAAACAGCAGTACCTGTTGCTGAGCTTTAGTTGAGAGTTCTTTGTGTTTCTTTGATTTGATGTGGTTCTGGTAGGCATTGTCAGAACTGAAGTGTTTACTACACAGCTGACACACCAGGGACTGCACCTTCTGTTCCTCCTCTACCTGTTATAAAACATCAAAAAATAACTGGAGGTTTCTGATGAAACTAGGAAAACTTAGGCGCATGTCCAATAATTTATTCATAGGTTAGTGGTCAGTATTTAATATTTCAAATCATTTCCCTTTTCTCATGACAGAAGTTTTTTCTATGTCATGTACATTGTAAACAAGGTTAACGATGTTGTTTTTGTACGATGTCTACACCAGTTTACCAACCTTGGCCCTTTGTGAGAGAACTTTCTCCTTGAACACCTCTGTTGTCACTGGCGGTAGATCCGCCACCTTGCGTTTGAGGTTGTAGCGATGCCAGTCTGTTTTATAGTGAGCCCTTTGTAGGTCACCATCTCGGAACCCCACACGACACGTGATACAGGTATACAAGCCTGATGACATTATAACCTACACAAAGTTAAACAAAACTGATTAGAATATCAAAATCAGCAGCAGGCTCATTGACTTTAATAGTCACATGAGTTTGATACATTGTTCCAGTCAAATTTTGTTAAAAATTTAAAAGTAATGTCATTAAAACAACCAAGGTTCTCATTGCTGAGTCCTGGGACTCAAGGTTTCCGAGAAGATTGAGTCCAATCTAAAATTGATGCATCTAAAAAATTATGAACAGAATTACTGTAGTACATGTATCCTGAGTATCCATCCGTCCAAAGAATTTTTTTTCTTTAAAAGACACATTTATTTTATGCGATTACTATTAATGATAATTCATTGAAACTATATGTATTCTAATATATAGGGTGAATTCACCATGCATCGGATACTCTTGTACTTCAACAAGTTCTAGCGATATCGCTACCGATGGAAAATTATCAAAATGGAGTTTAACATTTAGTTTGTGATTAAAATATCAATTTGGGACACAATTATATGCCCTTTATTGAGAAAATATCATCAGAAATCGAGTTTTTATGAATAACTCAAAATTCACCATGGATCGGACATTGTTTACCATGCATAGGACAGACGCTATTTTGACCAGAAAAATATCATACCTTTATCAAAGTGCTTTAAAATGCTTCATATGGATACATTTTTATCTTTTATCTAAGAAATAACCCTCAACTTAAATTCAATTGACGATATCGTTGCACACATGTAGAACAATTCAAGAGACCTCTCTCTGTCTTAGAAATGCTTTAAGTAATAGATAAACCATACAATTTTGACTGTTTTGTGGTGTATTGTAAATTATACCATGGTTTGGATTTCACGACCCTGGGTTTAACCTCACGAGACGAAGTCGAGTGAGGTTACCCAGGGTCGTGAAATCCAAACCATGGTATAATTTACAATACACCACAAAACAGTCAAAATATGTATGGTTTATCTGTTTTAACCTATGATATATAAATATTAAATTTATTTTAAATGGGTACAACATGTTTATTAGTATTAATTTAAGTGTAATATAATTTTATTCAAGCATTATCCCTATGGAACCTCATTCAAGGTATTGCATCATCACAAATTAAAGAAGAAACGATTCTCGGAAAATTGCATCATCATTAATTAAAGAAGGAACCATTGTCAGAAAATAGGGGGTGAAAAT
>PRKT01000080.1:1038795-1078994 GCA_003671525.1 Saccostrea glomerata
AAACTCATGTGGAATCATCCTCAGGTAGTGTAGATTCAAGTTTGTTCAAATGATGACCCCCAGGGCAAGGGTGGGGCCAAAATGGCCAACCCAAGTTTTACATAGGAATATATATGAAAAATCTGTAAATAATCTTCTTCTCAAGAACCACTAGGCCAGGAAAGATGAAACTCATGTGGAATCATCTTCAGGTAGTGTAGATTCAAGTTTGTACAAATGATGACCCTCGGGGCTAGGGTGGGGCCAAAATGGCCGACCCAAGTTTCACATAGGAATATATAGGAAAAAATCTTTAAAAATCTTCTTCTCCAGAACCACTGGGCCAGGAAAGATGAAATTCATGTGGAATGTCCTCAGGTAGTGTAGATTCAAGTTTGTTCAAATCATGACCCCTGGGGCTAGGGTTGGGCCAAAATGGCCCATCCAAGTTTTACATAGGGATATATAGGGAAACCTTTTAAAATCTTCTTTTCAAGTACTTCAAAGCTACGATAAGTGTTATTTATATGGAATCATCCTCAGGTAGTGTAGATTCTAGTTTGTTCAAGTGATGAACGCTGGGGGGGGGGGTGTTTAAATTGAAGCCCAATGTGCTCAGGTGAGCGTGTGGCCCCTGGGCCTCTTGTTAATGTTATTACCAAATCCAAGTGCAAAGAGCATAGAAGTAGTGATGAATGTTGAAAACATGGAAGGATTCAGTGTTGATACTTTTACTGCCATGATTGATTATGGGGTCAGACTAAAACCAGCAAATGGTGATATTGCAAGGTTTTACTATGCAAAGGAAAAGATAATTAGTCTAGTCAATCATTAAACGTAATTATAATCAGAAATACAAGTCTTACTTCTGGATAACTACTTTTAGAACTTTCAATTTTAACTACTGTAAAAGCACAAATATTCGTGGGGGATTAAATTTCGTTTATTTTGTTGTTAACAATTATCAACGAAATTAAATCCCACACGAAATTTTATAAGACTATATATTGAATAGGATTATTTTCAAAACAACGAAAATAAATGCCAACAAAACTATTTTTGATGACAAATCAATGAAATTTTATCCCCACGAAAATTTGTGCTTCTACAGTAATTAAAACTAATTTTAAGAAATAAATACATGCATTAAATGAAAGGTGGGACTAATATCAGTAAAATACCCATTGCATGGACTTTATAAAAAAAATAAATTCCCATTCTGTTTTTAATAGTCCCATATTGTTTAAAGTGAACAAAATATTATTTTCCACTTTTTAAAAAAGAAATTTCAATTAAAATTTTTAAATATTTTATGTGAGTAAATGATTTTTTTGTAAATGTCTGACGGAAATCTAAATAAGTTTTAACTTTTCTATATTAATTTCTTAAAGTTCAAAATTTCGAGTATAATCGATTATTAATCAATTATGCCCAGCCGATTATTACCGATAATCGATTCTGATTTTTGTCTCGCCTGCGACGAATGTCGCGAAGCGAGACATAGCGACCATAGATTCCGTCGTCGTCGTCGTCGTCGTCGGCGTCCAACTTTTGGTTAACCCAAATGTCAAAGTTTTATAAACTGCAATAACTTTCTCAAATTTTATTCAGTCTTCTTGAAATTTGGACACAATATTCAGTATGGATAAAAATTTATATCCCAAGTATGATTTTGAAAAAAAAAATTCAAATTTTTCCGTATTTTTTCCTTAAGTTGGACTTAGTTTTTTCATGATAATTTATGGTGAAGACCTATATTCCAGCAACTATAAGTTATAGGGATATGATAATTAGTCAGTGGATACATCATGGGTAACCACAAACGTCAGTACCAGAATTAGGTCATCTTGACCTACATTTTTCTGCATGAGTGACTTTGGTTAAATTTTTGGTGGAGGTCCATATCTCAGCATCTATAACTTATAATGGCATGATGATTTGTCATTGTACAGGTTATAAGTAACCAACAACATCAGTACCAGAATTAGGTCATTTTGACCTACATTTTTCTGCATGAATGACTTTGGTTAAATTGATAATGGAGGTTCATATTTCAGCAACTATAACTTATAGTGGCATGATAGTTAGTCAGTGGATACATCATGGGTAACCACAAACGCCTGTACCAGAATTAGGTCATCTTGACCTACATTTTTCCGCATGAGTGACTTTGCATAAATTTATGGTGGAGGTCCATATCTCAGCAACTATAACTTATAGTGGCATGATAATTTGTCAGTCTACACATCATGGGTAACCAACAATATCAGTACCATAATTAGGTAATCTTCACCTACATTTTCTGCATGAATGACTTGATACATATACAGTGGATTTGATTTCAAAATGCAAGTTCAAATTATTGCGACTCATAACACGTTGCAATATTCGCAATAATAAAAACATCACAATAATTTGTGAATTTACAGGGTATATGTATATATATATAAATGCCAATATAATCGCCAAGGGATTAGATATTAAGTCAGCTGTTCCATTTCTTTATTATTGTATTTCAGGATTGTTTCCATTCTTTTACAGATATTTTTGTTACACAGTAGGTAAACATCAGTGTTTTCATTTTAAATGATTTAATACCTGGTGGCAAGATGTTCTTAATATTCTCATAATAAATAATTAACATTTCAAGCAAATATTTCACAAGAGAAATTTCACCTTTTCAGGGAAGACAGGAATTGTATTAAATGTTTAATCTTGATTGTGTGCATGTAATGAAGGCATTTTCAACAAGGGTTCTGTGAGAACATTTGTTATCCCTTTAGGGCTCTTCCAGAAAAAAATACCGAGAAGGGTCGAAACTCCATTAAATTTTATAAACCTAAGTGGGGGTGTTTCAATCATTTCTTACTAACCACAGCGACAGCAGGCGAGACACAGGGTTGCGGGCAACCCTTACGAGAACTAGTTTATACTGATTACCCATCACTAGCTTTAACCCTGTGATACTTAGAGAAAAAAATATGCAACATAAATATTTTATTCTAACTGATTTACTTCTAATTTTTTAGGATGCCATGAAAAGGAAAGCTGTGGGGATCTGGAGCTGTTCTAGGTGTAGAAAAACAGTGGCAGGAGGTGCATGGGTATACAGGTGATGTTCACAGTAGAATTCAGGGCTGTATTAGTAAAAATCTGTCCTATCCTGTGACCCCAGAAAATTTCAGGGGCTACCACCCACAGAATTTTCTCTGCATTTATAATGCACGGTGATAAGGCCAACAATAAAAATTTTTCTCCTTGATGTACTCCGACCAACCCATCAAAATTGCCCTTACCCAATTTTCAACATAATTTTTTTTGTCTGTTTATGTGAAAATATGACTTGTGTAGGTCCCTGTCTCTTTCTAATCGTCTGAATATTTATCATGGTGTGAGCATTTTACAAAAAAAAACAAAAAAAACCCAGTGATATCCTACCTTAAAAAATTTGGGTTGGAGTACATCAATCAATAAAATTTAATGATGGCCTTAAAAAATCAAAGTCTTGTGTCCAAATGAGCTTCATATAGAGAAAATGACAAGCATTATTAAGTATCAACTAATTTGTAAAATAAAAATTGACAATTGATTTTGTTTTATTTTACAGCACAACCGCTGCTGCAACAGTCAGAAGTGCAGTTCGTCGTCTGCGTGAAATGAAAGAATCTTAAATAAATTAATCCCCAAAGCAAACATTGTTTTCTTGTCATCTATAATACTGTCAAGAATTTTATATTCAGAGATAATTTTAGTGGATTATACAGAATTCTTCCTAATGTACTAGTATATCAGTTGGATTATCATGTTTAAATATTCTGATTTACTCAGATGAAGTTTTTAGCTCTACTGGTCAGAGACCAGAAGAGCTTATGCGATAGTAAGGTGTCCGTCATCCGTCCGTCTGTTTGTAAACAATTTTTCAAAACGCTACGCCTCTTACAGTTTTAGTCTGATTTCAATATAACTTGGCACACAAGTAGACTACACTAAGATGCATAAAATAGTGCATCGGTTTTTGATTTCGATGAACGGTGTTGCCATGGTTACTAAAAATAGAATTTTCTGTGAAATTCCTTCAAAATGCTACTCCTCTTTCAGTTTTGATCTGATTTCAATATAACTTGGCACACAAGTAGACTACACTAAGATACATATAGAATAGTGCATCGGTTTTTGATTTCGATGAACAGTGTTGCCATGGTTACTAAAAATAGAATTTTCTGTGAAATTCCTTTAAAATGCTACTCCTACTGTTTTGAACTGATGGCAATGGCTTCTTTTCTCATCCTTTGTTATAAGTATAAACCAGTAGAGCTACAGTCTCGACAGAGACTTCTGGTTTCAAAGTGTGTTGCCACAGGCCTGAAATGACGACCAGTGGACACGCTGGATTACATTTTCTTGCTGTTGCGCATTTTGTGTTTCTACACTGCACTGACCTGTGTAACTGTTATAAATTCTTTGGTATCTTACTCTTTGGCATTAGAAGGACACACTTTTTGTCACTAACAAGTGCTGTATAGAATAGGTCCATCTACAGTGACCATTGATTTCACTGAACAGTGACTAAGTGCACAGCTTTATATAGGGGCCCTTAGTAACGAGAGACCAGTCGATCATAGCGCACAAATTCCTTCTACGAATTGTGTTTAGCTTTAACTATCAGGAAAGGTGTAAAATGTTTTAAATTTAATGATTTCAATTGCCTTAAAGGGGAAACACGAATAACTTGAAATTATATATACAAAACCCCGTCGAAGGAGTGACAAAAGTTGTATATCGAGGATTTTGACAAAATATGTACAGTAACTTGGATCTGTATTTTGTTTGTCTTCTTAGCTTACCTGAGCCAAAGGCTCAAGTGAGCTTTTCTGAGCACATTTGTCCGTCCGTCTGTCTGTCCATCTAAATATCGAAGCTGAATTCCCTCTTTTAGTCTCAGATCCAAATATTGATGTACAAGTCTTGAATCCCAATTACAGTGTATATCGAAGCTGAATTCCCTCTGTAAGTCTCCGATTCCATTATTAATGTACAAGTCTTGGATCCCAATATCGAAGCTGAATTTCCTCTATAAGTCTCAGATCCCAATATTGATGTACAAGTCGATCTTGGATCCCAATATCGAAGCTGAATTTCCTCTCTAAGTTTATAATCCCGATATTGACGTACAAGTCCCCCTATAAGTCTCAGATGGCTTTTTTTAAAGCAAAATTCACATCACAAATGCAATTTTTTAAGATATATATTTTTTGAAAAAAGAACAAAACTTTCAACGTATATCAAAGAAGAAAAGTGGAAATGAAATATGTATATATGACGTACGGTGTTGTATATTTTCTACTCGGCTATCAACATAAATAATGATGTACATGTACCCGTATGTTTTATCATTCCTGACAAATTAAACAAATATTATGTACATTGTAAACAATATACGTATCTATACAACTTGATCAGTTGCAATTGATAAGATGCGTTGTTTAGAATGTAACATTTGAATCGCACAATATAAAAACAGCGATGAAAGCCCCTTTTCTTTTCTTGTTGCTTGTTTGTCTTGCTAGTGTGAATTCACTGAAGTATATTCCACAACACTGTCAAATGGTCAGCTCCAAAACGCCTTGTGTTTGTAAGGACGAATACGGAAACTTTGTGGATTTACGACCACTTGCCTGGAAAAACTTCACTGCTAGGTAATGTTAAAAATCATTTAGCTTTTGTAACTTTTATCGTCTGAACCCACGGGTTTTCTCTGCCTCCGTCACATGATTGCATTCAAAGTTGAATGTATTGAAACAAAGAGAGAACCCGTAGGTACCAACGTTGTCATGTATTCCAACCCTAATGACAAAAAAATTTCATCAGGTCAGATTAAATGTAACTGACATAACGCACAGTAAATACAAGTACATGTATTATTTTGAGTTGACTTGATGCACAAGTTCTACGAACAAAATTTCTAAAATGAGGAAAGCTATTGACAAAAAATTGAAGAAACAAAAATATCAACAGTTTAATTTAAGGACAACATTTCGCAAATTCTCCTGTTGATACAATGACCTTGTGAGCAAATACATGTACAATCAGACATTAGGTTGAATGATATGTAGAATTGTTAGGTCATCATATTGTTACACCGTATTGACTACGGATTTTTGTTTGCCCGACCTTGACAGTAAGCACATGGTGGGTGGGGCCGCTCATCAGGGGATGCTTACTCCCTTTTGGCACCTGATCTCAAGGGGCCACGTTTGCTCTGCTCCTGATACGTATTGTTTCAATAAACAGTTGAGTTGGATCTTCACACATGGGTTATATTTATGGATAAAGAATTCTTTCTAGGATAGAATACATTTAAATATCAAAATATACCAGTAAGTAGTATCAAAAGTTTTATTTACTCTGTCTCTCTATTTCCTATGAGAATTTTATACTTATATATTCAGGTACCAGGATCATGCCCCGGCAGATGGAGACAGTAACCACGTGTATTCCTGGAATCCATGTTATGGTTTTGTAGAAAAATCTACAAATGACACGTCTGGCTGTTTGAACGTTGCGGTAATATCTCATATATACGAGGACGAATTATAATTTCATTGAATATCTTATTCATCCAGTCATATACGTAAAACACGAATAAAACGTCTCGAACGCCTTAAAGGAGCATGGACACAGTTTCAGCTTAATATTAATTTTCAAAATTATTTTTCCATTTTTTTAAAATATTTACAAATACCTAACTAAGGTATTTCTAATGATCTAAAGAGCTCCAAACCTTTGTTATATATACAATTAAGGCTCGTGCCATGTTTTTGTTTTGTTAAACATTTTGTTATATGTACTATTAAATGTTGGTTCAAAGCAGATTTCTTTTTATAAAGAAGTTAATTCTTAATATGATTGAACAGTGATCTTCTGGATCACGTTTTTAATTTCTGTATCTCCTTTGTTATTCAAGTCGAATTTTGCTGATTATTAGAAATTCCCGAGTAAGGAACTGTAAACATCAAAATTGGTTTCAAAAAATCAGTTGAAACAGTGTCCATTCCTTTAAGTTTTATTTATAAAGCGAAAGATTTTAAAATAATACTGTTTAACATAACGAATAAGTGAAAAATGCATATTGTACGTAGTACCTTGAATAAATAAAATCAATCCATTGCGACAATTGAGACACGCTTTACCTATCAGAAAATTGTTTATAAATATCTAATATAGTTGTTTTCTCTACCTATATATGCAGCTAACGTACCGATAAAATTTCTACATTTTAACCCACATTTAAAAGGTACATGTACATATACATACTTTCAATCAAATAGAGTTAGATAAGATCTACTAATATAGAAAATATACAGTACTGTATACTCTAACATGTCATTCGGCCTTTTTCTGTGTGCATCAGCTATAAATTTTTTTCAAAAATTAAATGTAATTTTTCTAATTTTCACATTGATTAACAATTTTAATTATCATATAATTTTTTTAGCTCACCTGAGCCGAAGGCTCAAGTGAGCTTTTCTGCTCAAAATTTGTCCGTCGTCGTTGTCGTCGTCGGCGTAAACTTTTCACCTTTTCATCTTCTTCTCAAGAATCACTGGGCCAATTTCAACCAAACTTGCCACAAAGTATCCTTAGGTGAAGGTGATTCAAGTTTGTTAAAATGAAGGGCCACGCCCGTTTCCAAGGGGAGATAATTATGAATTAGTGAAATATTAATGGCATTTTAAATTTAAAAAATCTTCTTCTCAAGAACCACTGGGCCAGGAAAAGTGAAGCTCATGTGGAGTCATTCTCAGGTAGTGTAGATTCAAGTTTGTTCAAACCATGACCCCCGGGGGTAGGGTGGGGCCAAAATGACCGATCAGAGTTTTACATAAGGAATATATTATAGGAAAAATCTTTAACAATCTTCTTCACAAGAACCATTGACACAGAAAAGATAAAACTCATGCGAAATCATCCTCAGGTAGTGTAGATTCAAGTTTGTTCAAATCATGACTCCCGGGGCTAGGGTGGGGCCAAAATAGCCGTTAAAAGTTTTACACAGGAATATATAGAAAAAAACCTTTAAAAATCTTCTTCTCAATAACCACTGGGCCAGGAAAGATGAAACTCATGTTGGATCATCCTCAGGTAGTGCATCTTCGCTAGCCAAGGGTTTCCGATCCGATACCTACTCTACAACAAATAGATTTCGGATCGGAAACCCTTGGCTAGCGAAGATGCAGGTAGTGTAGATTCAAGTTTGTTCAAATCTTAACCCAGGGGGTAGGGTGGGACCAAAATGGCCGACCAAAGTTTTAGATAGGAATATATAGGGAAACCTTTTAAAATCCTCTTTTCAAGTACTTCAAAGCCATGATTAGTGATACTTATTTGGAATCATCTTCAGGTAGTGTAGATTCTAGTTTGTTCAATCATGACCCCCTGAGGGGTTAAAATTCAAGCCCCCCCCCCACCTCAGTAAACTTTCAGTTCTGATCTGATATGTGCTTTTTCCTAGCCAATGTTCTCAGGTGAGCGCTGTGGCCCCTGGACCTCTTGTTTTCAAAGGGGAGGTTTTGATAAGGCCATTTTTCGGCCCATGGTGAATTTCATTTTAGTGTGTTTAATTATACTGATTAATGTCCTCTCTATCATATTTCATAATTTAATTGCTAGACCAGCATTTATTAATCATGTGACTCGGGGGTTTCTAAAGGGTCTCTCAAAAAGCGTTTTAGATGGTTTGGAAGATACATATTATTAATTTGATGAATACTTTATATGAGTAAAAGAATAAAATCAAGCAAAAATTACCAGAGGATATAGAATAATGTTAAAGTAGAATAAATATTTCTTTTTAAGTTATGTTTCCCCTAAAGTGGCTCTCTGCGTTGAAAGCTTTAAAGATATTACAAAAACTTATGTACGCTCTTTATTCGCCATTTATAAATTGTTTGCAAGGGTATGATAAAAGAGGAAATGCAGTAAATCATTGTTTTAACAAAAAAAAAAAAAAAAAAAAAACATAAACAGAGTGATTTTTCAATACAAGTCTAACATAATTACTATAAAATGCATAGCGGAAAGGAACGATCACCACACTTAAAAGTTTGTTTTATGCTATTGTAAAATAAATCAAAATGTAAAAATATTCAAATATAACGAACGCTAAAAGAAATAAAGAAATCTATTTACACATGGTGTATGAAAAATCGATGCTTAAAAGTAAATCAAATATAAAAGCAATATATTACAAAATGTTCTAATTAATTGTAGATCTAAAACACATTTAATCATGCATAATAACATTTAATCTTAAAAATTGTATGCATACAAGTACACAATGTTTATTCTAGAGATTCATCATCTGAATCCCAGTCTGTGTCTGGAGCATCAAGAATAAATTCTTTGTAGTCGGTCGGGGTCAGAAGCCTATCGACATTGTGACGTTGAAATCCCAGGTACCAAATGACTGCAGCGATATGTGCACAACAACCTACCGTTCTCGCCCCTACTTTGCATTGACAATACCATCCAGTAATTGGGGGTGTGCTAGTTTCATCAAATGATATCCACAGAAAATATCTTTTTGCTGAAACATGACGTGACTGAATTCTTGCCCTCAGCAAACCCGCATCTTCTTTGTGAATTGATATGCTATAAGTTCCATCTGGAGACAAGTGTTCCTGGGTATAAGATTTTGCCTGGGATATTTGGTACACTCCGAGAGTTAACGTTCTTAAGTCAATTTCAGTCAAACGTGGAAAGTTCTGCAAGCAATCCTGGGACATTTCAGTCCAAACTACTCGTCTACTGGCTAACTTTTCTTTTTCGACCCGTTTTTGTAACTCATTTGAAGTACGTGAGAGGACTTTCATTGTGTTTGCAAGAGCGATGTCATCGTTATCTTCACGTACCAAAGGTGGCCGGAAAGCATTTACAATAGCACATACTATCCTAACATAATCCCCTATCCATTTGATTGGCAGTTTGGAAATACCTGATCTAATGCTTTCCATTTTTTTATTCGACCATTCGCGGACTCCACAACCCATCTTACCTTTGTGACACATCGGGAGTGGTTTGCCTCCTCTGTCCTATGTTGTTTGGAACCTCGAGAAAGATAATCTGGCATCTCACTGTTGATTCCAAGAGAATCGAGAAACCCAATTGAATCCCGGAAGCCCCTGTCAACAACTAAAAGGTCATCTCTCTCTAGCCAAGTCTGGATTTCATCTTCATTTTGTTTAATGATGCTCTTCAAAATTGCCGCATCATTGTTCCGTCCATCGGCTAGATAAGGCCCCAAAACAGCAAGAATGTACCCATCAGTACCAACAATCATCATTGGCTTTACCAGTGGTCTATGTTTATGTCCGCTGAATGTTTGTCTTTGAAATGAGTAATTACCACTCTTTTGGATATAAACATATGTCCCATCTAATACAAGAATAGCAATTTGTTTCCTATCTGCAAGAAGATGTTGAGCAAAGGGTCTTGTGTGCTCTGAAATAAAATCCTCTCGTGTAATGTGTTCAAATCCTAAATACCTGGGAACAAAATGTTCCATCAAGGCATTCCTTGCACTTGCAATAGATCTTGAAATGACACTTTTATTTTTTATTTGAAACATACTGCTTAGAACACTTAATGAATTTCCAGTTCTTAATTTTGTCAATAACAAAGCCAAGCATGTTCTTGATGACCTGTTATTAGAGTCTCTAAGTGGGGTCAAGTAAGAGCAAAGTGTGTCAAACTGAGCCTTGGTAACGCCGGTCAAATTGTAATAATCTTCATCAGATAGTGCTGCTGGATCATCAAAGTCTACACCATTTGTTCTCTCTTTGCATTTCTCCCTCAAGCTATTTAGCATGCTTGTAATTTCAGTTCTATTGAAATTAGTAAAATCTGATGTTGGCAACAGCCTTTCCATTACGTCAGCATTGACCCCATCATCTGTAAGGTGACGCTTGCAACATCTCGCCCCATCAGGAATCAACGTCCCACTATCAATAAATGTTTTCAGCCTTATCTCTTTGCTGATGTTCTTCAAATCGTCAGTGCCTTTGCAAAACTGGCACTTATTATGGGACAAACTAGTCCGAGGGATTGATAAGCATATTCGCTTTGGACTTGCAAGACAAGGTTTTGATGTTTGCAAATCATTGCCTTCCATTTGTACAGATGATGCTTCAGGTTTTATTGCCTCTGGCCTTTGCTCCCTGTAAAACTCACATCGACATCGATTGCATATTATACAGATGTCAAAATTTGCTTTTTCGTTTTCAAGTTTTTGAGAAACATGTCTGTGCAGCTCTGTATTTGCTATATCTTTAACTTTTCTTCGATCTTTCCTTACAAGTGTTTTATATAAACAACATTTAATAGAGAGTGATTTATCCATACTTTTGTTTAAGGGGGCCGACTATAGTTTCCATTACGCAATATTTCGCGCATCATAGTAAAATGAAGCGTATTTACAGTTTTAATGCAACTTTTTTCGCTTAATTATTAAAATTAAACAAAATTAAGAAATTATAGGTATAAAAATGTAATTACAATTTGGTATAACTGATTTTTTAATCAATTTTGCAATTGATAGGTAGGTTGACGTCGTTGCAGTGTGTTTTTGACGTTATGATAATCTGCAGTAGCTCTTAAAGAAAAGGGTAATAAAAATATTATTGAAGAAAAAGGAATGAACATACACTCTTGAAATTTAAAACATAGAAATTTGAGAATATCTATAATATTCTTATTATGTTTTCATGTGAATCCATTGTTTGCGTCATATTTTGTAATACTCTATAAAAATAGTAAAATTTGCTAATCTTTTGCATTTTGAGATGCC
Source organism: Saccostrea glomerata (assembly GCA_003671525.1). Classification (NCBI taxonomy): domain Eukaryota; kingdom Metazoa; phylum Mollusca; class Bivalvia; order Ostreida; family Ostreidae; genus Saccostrea; species Saccostrea glomerata. Next base: position 1,050,620 of record PRKT01000080.1, read on the forward strand.
CCCTCTGGTAACAAGACGGTAGAATTTTGAGTTTCTTACATATATATTGTATAATACAGTATTACTCATCAAATATTATAGTATGAACAAAATGTCTATTGTAGTATTTGTATAATTTGCTTTAAAGTGCTAAAAATTGGCATTTTCCTATATAATCCTGTGGTGAATGTACCTGTATTTTGAGACCATCCCTCAAAAATACATGGACGGTAGATTTCCCCCAAACTTTGCATGTACACTGAAGTTAATGTAAGTTATATATGGTATAAAAATGAAGAGTTTCGCTATTGTAGTTTTCACACAATAAAACTATAGTCGGCCCCCTTAAGAGGTATTTGCCCCCATTCAGGTCCGGATTACGTTCTCAGCACGGCTGAGGCAATTAAAGCCAGGACTCTGTCCCTCCCGCTCACCGGCACTCCATAGAAACCTACATGACTCTCAACAGCTCCATCAGCTACTCATATAGAGAGCGTCAGTATGTCTACAGTCATGTACGTTTCTGCACCTTCCCAGGGCTGACCATGAGGAAGCTCTCCCCTGACATCTGGGTTGCTAGTCCAAAGTCGCAGTTCACAAAGGTTCTTTATACACCAAAGATATGTGTTGGATCCACAATCTCGCAAGATTATTTCTCCTCAATAGCCAGATGTAGAAATATATTTCTTTGTCGCTGTTTCACCCATACGGAGAGAAATATGAGCGCCCTTTTGACAGGTTGGGTCAGGGACCTCCCATTCCAGAAATATCTGGGTCAATAACCATAATTAACATTCACTCTTGATTACATTGATCAAGTATGTAAATATATAATTCTATATTATGATATAAAACAAAATGTTTCGGGTAAACCAATAAGTTAAAATTTGTAAGGCAACTCAAGCATCTAATTCCTGTAATGTTTATGTTCCTTACAGACAGACACACGGACACGTTTAGTCCAACTTTTTTTTTCAATTTTTATTTTATGTAAGACAAAAAACTAATTTTGTTCTCCTGGTTAATCATTTATCTACTTATCATGAACGCGTATCGATGTCTTTAAATATCTATAAGAATAAACCACATTTCATCATCATTGCATAATTTCAAAGAAATTAATATCTAAGTGCGTGTTGCATTGCGAACCATGACGATACTTCCGTAGAATGCTTCTGTGCATATAAGTAATCTTTGCTCAAAATATGGTTTTGGTTCAGAATGCAACACGTGGTATACCAGAAGGTTGAACAGCACAACCCTCTATTTTTTCCCCATATACACAATGTTAATGTGGTTAAGGGTACCATATTTCCGTCATCTCTTGCAAGATATTCCTTACTTTTCTCTTGAAAACCAATATAGAACATAAAGGTATAAATGTTGGAGTTCCTAAATCCAACTTTAAAATTACAGAGGGTCCAATTTTATTTTTTGCTAAAATCATGGGCCGTAGAATAGTCTTATCGAAACCTCTCCTTTCAGACATGTATTTGTCCAACCATGCATTGTATCGACTTATCAGAACCAAAATATTTCTATACAGAGCTGCAGAGTAAACAAAATAAAGACAGAATTTCTGGACATAGGAATTCAGAATGGTGCTTCCTTTGGTCATTTTGATAATGGAAACTTGTCACTCACCTACAAGTCCCAGGACGGAAAAAGGTTCGTAGAAACAGGAATGCTTGGTAAACGTTAATATTCAGTAATTACATGTAGGGTATTTCTAAACGGCACTATATGGGGCCAATTTTTTTTAAGGGGGGGGGACTGCTATTGTGGATGTTGCTTTATATGAATATGAGACAGTTTAAACCCGAGAGATCTGAATCCAAGTTTGAAAAATCTTAAATTGAACGTTGAGTCTATAATTAAATGCTAATGAATTACATGTACAAGCAACTAAAATGAAAATATAAAAAAATAATAACATTGCGAAGAACGAGTTAATTTTGTATGGCCCTGCTATGGATATTACTTGCATGGGTTTATAGTGTTTTGTCAAGTCTGTCTTTCATCTTTACGTCCTTTTGTCAAAGTTTGCGTTTTGCTCAGTTTGAAAAAAAGTAATGAATTAATCAAGATGGTTCTTTAAAATTTAACTTCAGATATGCCGATAGATATTAAAGAAACTCCTACATTTATGTACATTGTCGCCCGTGTGGCGAAGTGGTTAGAACGTCAGCTCTAGGGTCGTGAAGTGAGGATTGATCCTTACGTCGCGGGTTCGAATGCCCTTGTAGGAAGTGGAGACCGGTCCTTCGGATGAGAACGTATAAACCGAGATTCCGTGTTGCAATAGGCGCTAGCACGAAAAAGATCTATCACTGCTCAATGGGCCTTAGTGCCGAGTATAGGACAAAATTTGTAGCTCTCCATCGGCAAGTGGTAGCGTCTCCATATGAGTGAAAAATTCTCGACAGGGACATCTAATCAATCAAGCTACATGTACAAGTAAGAGTCTCGGTTTACGTCCCTACGCTTCTTACAATGTATAAATATACCTCAGCGACAAGTCAAAGGTATCTCGCTGTGAATCTCAGGCATATGCTGGATTGATTGAAAGCATATTGTTTATATGCTAGAAAAATTCGAGAATTTTTCACTTCACTATGGAGACGCTTCCACTTGCCGGTGGAGAGCTGCAAACTCGGCACTCAACGCATTGAGGGATCTTTTTCGCGCCAGCAACTACTGCGACACAAGACCTCGGTTTACACGGTTTCATCCGAAGGACCGGTCTCCACGTCCCACAGTGGGATTCGAACCCGAGCATATGCTGGAGTAATACTAATACTGAAGAAAGCTATTTCTCAACAGGGATCTATATATTACACTAGAATAAAGGTCCCTGATCTAATCCAAAATTTATTTCATAAACTTGACACCCTCTTGACTTTGACCTCACTTGTTATCAATTTATTTAGTGTTTGGCTCAATTTTAACTTTGACTTTGACTTCATCTCCACTTTTCTAAAATTTCTGTGTAGCTTTGTTTAAAAGAAATTATTCAAGACATTTTATCAATCATATTTATACTGATCAGAGTTATTCAGATTACTGTCATCAACGTTCTTTACCATGACTTCAAATTTGTGTTTAGCTTAATTTCAAAGAAAGCTTTCAAGATATTCAAGTTTATCAAACTTCATACCTTGAAAAAACATGAATATAAATAAATATGTTTCATATAAATATTGATGAGAGCTACTGTACATTCACTTGCATTAACATTTTTTATCAATTGACCTTTCCTTTGACCTCACTTAAAATGCTGAAAGCTTGGGTGAATTAGTTTGTCCAGCGTCAGGCGCCCGTCTCTTCATTTTCGCATTTCCAACCTCTTCGAAGGAACCGTTGAACTCATTTTAAATAAATTTTGAGGCAAACTTGAGTAAAGGGAAATCTAAAATTGTTAAAACGAAGGGACCAGCATCCTTCCTAGGGGAAATATAAAGAAAAGGGAAAAAGGTTGGGGTCCTTTAAAATCTTCCAAGGATCTGCAACTTTGTGGAAGCATCCTGAGGTAGTGTTAATTTTATGTTATTCAACTCATGTCCGGTAGAGTGAGGGTCACAATTTAGGGAATTAAAGTATATAGATAATTTATAGATAGGATAAACAAATCTTTGTGCTGTCGAATAAGTTTTTTTGAATAAAAAAATATACATTTAGAAAAAGTATTAAAGCTAGTGTATCAAGTTCCAAAAACGCTCCATCACTCCATAAAAGGTTCACTTCCCTGCAATCACGAACACACGTGACGCGCTGATATCTAATTGGCTAATAATTGAAGAAGTATACTGGCGTTTAATTTTTCGAAAAAATACTAATGAAAATTAGGTGTAGATTTAATAAGTAAAAGACCTGCCTTATTTTAATGAAGTTTGTTGGAAATAGGAGCATCAAGGAGCGTTTTGGGGACGTACCTGGGGCATTTGGAACGATTCGCGTACATGTAACTACAATATATTACATGAAGAACTTTCAATATAATTTGTATTCTTTACGTGTTTTTATCTTTCACCCTCCATTCACGTTAGGAAATTTAGATTTCTAACACCAAATGTTTGTTTGTCTTCCTACTGGTTTGTGCTCTTTGGCAACAGCTTCCTCTTTATAACAGACCAAATTAGATAAAGTATACAACAAATGGCCGACGCCTGAATATCTCGTTTCTTTTAAATCGTCCTTTACATTCATGTCTGAAATTAAACTTATTTAAATATACATTCAGGAATATTTATACATACTGTTCACTCTACAGATCTACAATAGTGTCACTCTACTGTAATGAGGATCAAGAAGACAGCACTCTCCGGGCTGTGGGGAATATGAGATCCTACTTTGTAAGTAAAGTTTTATATTAGACTTTCTGTAGGCAAGACCCAGAAATAAGACTTGATATAAAGTAAATAGAACGTTCTTAACATTTTTCTTTGAATAAAATATTGTTCCAGAACTATAATATTGCTAACACATTTGCTCACTTCTGTCAAGCAGCGACTACAATTGCATAGCATCAATATTTCAGTGGTTGCAGTTACGAAGTAAGTATTGTTGCCCTAGAAAGAGAGAGGAAATTCCAAGTTTTTCCAGACTTGATCATTTATTAAATCTGATAAAAAATGGGACAGAAGAACCACATCCACCCACAATTCCAACTCCAACTGTCGTAACAGTGACGTCACAACCGGCACCGGATCTCCACCAGATAACCTTTCTTCTTACAGGAATTTTGTAAGTATATTTTTTTAGCTCACCTGAGCCGAAGGCTCAAGTGAACTTTCCTGATCAAAATTTGTCCGTTGTCTGTCGTCGTCGTTGTTGTAGTCGTTGTCGTCGTTAACATATCACATTTTCATCTTCTTCTAAAGAACCACTAAGCCAATTTCAACCAACTTGCCACGGGTGAAGGGGATTCAAGTTTGTTCAAATGAAGAGCCAATCCCTCTTCCAAGGGGAGATTATTATGAATTCATGAAAAAATTAATGGCATCTTTTCAAAATCTTCTTCTCCAGAATCATTGGACCAGGAAAGTTGAAACTCATGTGGAAGCATCTTCAGGCAATGTAGATTCAAGTTTCTTCAAATTATGACCCCCAGGGGTAGGATGGGGCCACAATGGCTGATCAAAGTTTTACATAGGAATATATAGGAATTTTAAAAAAAAATCTTCTTCTCAAGAACCATTAGACCAGGAAAGATGAAACGCATGTGGAAGCATCCTTAAGTAGTGTAGATTCAAGTTTATTCAAATTATGACCCCAAGGGGTAGGGTGGGACCACAATGGTTGAGCAAAGTTTTACAATGGAAAAATCTTCTTTTTTTCTCCAAAACCATTTGGCCAGTAAAAATGAAACTCATGTGGAAGCATCCTCATATAGTGCAGATTCAAGTTTCTTCAAATAATGACCACTCAGGATAGGTTTGGGCAACAATGGATGATCAAAGTTTTACATAGGAATACCTAGGAAAAATCTTTTAAAAATCTTTTCTCAAGATCAGCAAAGCTATGATTAGTGATATTTATATCGAAACATAGTCAATTAAAGTAAATTCAAGTTTGTTCATATCATGACCCCAGGGGTAAGGTAAGGCCACAATGACCAATCAAATCTTTACATAGAAATATACAGTGTATAGGAAAAATCTTTAAAACTCTTCTTTTCAAGTATGGTGAAATTATACATGTATGCTTTATTGATATTCTCAAGTAATAAAAAAGCAAATTCCCCCTCCCCCAGCAAGTAAAATTTTCAATACTGAGCTGATTTGCGTTTTTTAACTAGCCCGTGTGTGCTTAGGTGAGCGATGTGGCCCATGGGCCTCTTGTTATTTCTTGGGATTATACGTCAAATCTGATATATTTTTATTAGTTTCTATCGAAATTTACCACAGAATACTTTAATTTAAATATATATTAAATTCTGTGAATAAATTGTTTCTAAATGAAATTAAGCTTTCCAAAAATGTTATTGAATCAACTATGAATTGCACTTATTTAGTGACTGTTCAGAAGATTCCTACACAATTCATAATAATTTTACTGTTCTCCCTAGAATCGTGTCCTTTCTCATACTGTTGATACTAGTGGGTGGACTGTTTTGGAAATGTATAAGAAGAAATCCTTACCTGTAAAGAGGGTTATTTTGAAACCAAAAAATAAAATTATGAAGCCAAATAATAATCGAATAATTCAACCACATGTACATCAACTATTAATTTCAAGGTCAGTACATAGTAAGCTGGCAGTAATGAACACACCCTGATCTTTGTTAATGTGACACAAGTCAAATTAGATAAAGCCGGACTCATGTCAGTTGGTGATAATCTGCAGCACTTGAGGTTTTCTTCACAGTTAGTCTAAAATTGTCAGTGAATATTGATTTTCAAAACTTTTGAAAAAAGAGATAAAGAGGACAAGATATTTGGGTTTTCATAAAATAAAATCCTCAAAAATCATACTTTATTTTTCAAACATATATGTTCATTATACAATACAATTATCATACAATACAATACATATTCATACGTTCACAATATACTCGTACATGTTATTGAACAGATAACATCGTTAACATTGTTTATCGTTTTCTTTTATGACAACAATACGTAAATTATCTTATGGTGAATAGTATTAAGTCTCCATATCAGTTATACTAATCTTCATTATTATAACTATAACAAACAAGTAAACATTGATGTAACCATCAATTGTCGCCCGGGAAATACATAAAGTAAACAATGGAAATGAGTCTTGATCATCAAACCGCTTCGATATGTGTGAAAAGACATGCGTCTAAGTGATGGCGACGATAGTCGCGAATATTTTGAAAACTTGTAGTCGGATAAAAATCAAACAAAACGATACCATTTTAAACGATCAATTCCTCATGTAAACGTTGGCTGCATAAAAGATAAATTGAAGTTAGACACATGCATCAACTATATTCAAAAATGTATTATTTTTCAATTTTAGAATATTAAACATGAACTATGCAGAGTACGTTTTTATGCGAGAAGTAAAATTCGGTGTTCTAAAAAAAGGGATCTGTCGTTTTTTCGATAGTAAATGATAAGCAACTTTATATATTAAATATGTAAAGCATATTTATGTTTACAGGTTCACTTTATGGAAGTAAAATATATTATGTATCTCTTAATTTAGAAAGGGAAAGAACATCCTGATTAACAATCTTTTCAACGTTTAGAAAACCTTTAATTCTGAATAACTTCTCCCACCCCAATCACCACACACCAACTCTTAAACTTATATGTATAGAGCAGCCCGGTCCTCCGGGCTGCAATAAAAATGGATTTAAAAAATTCATTTTCTCCATATTATATAATGTAATACTAGTATTCCAATCAAAATAGCGGGCGGTGCCAATCTTCAACCTGAAACCTAAGAAGTTTAAAATCAAAATGACATATAGTTTAATAAAACCTTCCTTTTTTATTTTCAAGCTATGTCAACTGGCAAGAGATACTGGTATTTTTTCAGAAGAATTGATGATAAATTCTAAACAGCATAAACTTATTAATCAAACATTAGCAAATTATTTTTGTTACAGTTCTCTGATAAACTGACGGACAGACAGACAGATATCTAGTAAAATTTTCCTTCTTACCGCTCTGTTCAGTATGGGGCGCAAAATACGAGAGAGTAAAATTCATTTGATAATCCATGTTGGACGAGATTGTAAATATTTTAATGATTACAATGATTTACAAACAGCAAATAAAAAAACACATACAAACAAACAAAATTGAATCATTCTTAATTGATGTCTTAGCAAAGGGCATTTAAATAAAGGAATTACAATAGGACGAATTCTAAAAGGTTTACATCAAATATTTGATATATCAAAATACAACAAATATTTCACTTACATCGAAGGAGAAACATAGCATCATAGGAATTGGTCAAACTGGGAAAAACACGAACTTCAAGACTATACAAACATTATCACAATAATGTGGTGTTTGGAATGAGTACAGAAAAAAATAAATCAGCACAACGTACCTAAGATACAACGCTCATGTAAGATCTTGTGCAATATTAATTTCCTTTAGCCAAGATTTTCAGCCTCAGACGCGGTCGATATTTTTGTAATTGAAAAAAGAAATGTATAGTGCATAAGAAAATAAAACCTTTTTTTCATAGGATTGGCTTAAAGAAAAATTATAAATATTATTTTTCTAGAAATGCTCCCTAAAACTGGAGTGTATATGGTATAAAAAAAAATCCAAATTAATAGCAAACCAATGATAAAGTTAAAAAAAAAAAGTATCAATACCAATCTTATTAAAATCAGATCTTTTGACATCTATGTGAGCGGATCAAAGGATCAGATTTTAATCAGATTGGCTTCAATACTATCACCAAAATTCATTTCAAAATCTTTTGAGGTTTTCCTGACATACACTGTTGAGGAACTCTAAACACTACATGTAACACTTATACGTGTTTTGGGGACTAGGAGAAAATATATCACTGATATAAACTGTGCATATTGAGACTATTTAATTCATTGTTAAAATAGGATAGCTTCCTTAATTCTGAATAAAAATGTTTATACACAATGGACTACTAGTATATGTATACGTGAATAGAAACACCGTTTTTTGACGTCAAATTGGAAAGTTAATGAAAATAATGAATTCAGTTACTTATTCTTGGTCTTATATAATGCTTAGCATAATGTAGTCTAAAACGAATTGTGTAATTAAATGTAAAAAAAAACTTTCTTTTTTTTTCCAATCTCACTACTAAGACCAGATAACTCTTACAGCATAAAACTATCCTACAATTAGAACTCTTTAGTGTGCAGTGTTTAGACCTTCTTTAAAAGGCATCATTGACTAAATTTGGGATATATTACGAACAGACAGCAATCATTTCATCTCCTTTGTCAAAGAAAATATTATCAGCGTTTTCACTGAGAGTTTGAATGAGTTAATCAGTGCCGTATGACTGATGTAATCCATTTGAAATGCGATGACATGTAGAGTTGTGACACAAGTCTCGAGCTCCTTACTTAAATTAGCCGATAGATTTGCTTAAAATAGAAACTTTTTCTCCATGGTACATCTGTATATGTTATTGATATAATGACATTACTGAAATATCATAATCATCCATTACTGCATGTAGAGGGAAGGGGGTTCTGATATAACATCAGAAACTCTGCCTTTGTCAAGCCAAAGTGACTTTTTAGAAGATTTTCAAAATCATGGATTAATTGTAACACATGTTAAACTTGTATGTTTATTTTATTAAAGTCAAGAAAAAACATCTCTTACTTGTAAGAAATCGTCAGCTTCCCTGGGCGTCGCCCCCGCAGCCCCCCAAAAGGACTTTGTCTTAAACCAACTGGGGGTTTAAGTACAGCCACCAGACCCCGCTGTCTTAAACTAGCTGGCCTCCCATTTACGAAATTCCTGGATCCGCCACTGGGTAAAGACTTTCGACGAACCTTAACAGTCTTTCAAATATTAAATTTGGTAATCATATTATATTCGGTATGTATAAGTAATAGACTTCTAAAAGCTTAAACGACGTTACTCGACAGTTACAGCGGTTGTCGCTTTTTCCGTTTCCAGTGACCCTGTCGAATCGCTGTCAGACAAGTTCTCTCCCTTTGTTTTCCAAAGCTTAAATATCTGAGAAGAGCAACAAACTGCAAGGAAAATGGTACATCCCTGGGTCGATACAATTAAATCGACAACGAAGGAGTAAGTAGAAGTGTTTATAAACCATTCAGATATTTGAAGAAAGATGATGACACTAGCAATGCAGGCTACTCTGAAAAGCAAGAAAAATTCCGTTCTCTTTCTATTTAAATTTATTTTCTCTCTTGAGGAAATAATTATCTTGAACGTAGCAAAGTAGAGAAAAAGCGTTAGAAGGGTAGAAATTGCCGAAGGAGAAAGAAACGTAACAATATTCGAGATTTCATGAGACAAGAAACATTTCTCAGAGCCGTATTGAATATCAGTCGAAAAAATATACAAAAGTACGCTGTTGACACCAACAACTAACAAAGGAAGCAAAAAATTTAAAATAACGTGGAAAAGTACTGGCGAACGTTCTGTTGAACCTGAGGATAAGTCATTTTTCGGTTCATAATTTTTAAAAAGTAAAAATTGATGAAATGCTGCAACAGAAAGTGAACAACAAACGGACAACCAGAAGTAGTGAAGGATAAGGCCAAGAACTGTGCATGCTACTTGTACGTGCTCGAGGAGTTTTACCATAGAGTTCATTAAATGAAACAAAGACATGGATAGGGACACGAACATAGCATTGATACCAGAAGGGGTTCGCAAATTACTAAAAATGCAATAACTCAGGAAAATAGAAACCATGCTGATCGTACTGACACCATGAAACACCGTAGATAAGTAATGTATATCCACGAAGGCTGCGACCAGCTGTTTATCACTAGCTGTACTATGATATCGCGAGCCGTAGTCACATACCCCTACAAAACCTGCAAAATCTAAGACGAAATCGCCCATTTCGAAACCGAGCAAGGTTTCATTCGATGTTATACGTAAGTTTTCATAATCAAAGTTAAATAAACTCGCATTGTATTTTCGATGGACACAAAAAAGTAAGTTTCCTACAAAGAGAACTGTCAGAGGGGGTCCCGCAAACAAAGATTGCATTCGATTTTTAAATCTATTGTAAGAAACCGTATCCGACATACTATTATCGAGAGTTCGTTTTGGAAATGAAAATCCCAAGCCTTTGATATGATACTCCACATTATCATTTTCAGTGGTGCTCCGTTGATTGATCTCGTATGGAAGTTTTATAAGCGTTTTTTCTACCAATTCTCTGTCATAAAAAGAATATGGTACCTCAAAATAAATATCCATATAGAAATGCTCACTTGGTATGGGGCTACCGGCTTCCAATTCGAGGTTCTTGTCAGGCAAAACAGAAAAATATCCTATTAATCCAGGGTTGCCAGGTAATAGGTTTCTTATTTCTAATTTTAATGCTCTTTCTATCTTTTGAAAAACAATGGTTGCATTTGTAATGGAGGTGTTGACCATTATTTTTGTAGAGATATCAACTGCATATGACCCAATCCCTTCTATCATTATTAACTCGCACACATCTGCCACTAAAACTCTCCCAGGAAAGCAACCATATCCTTCAGACTGAAAATAGAAAATACAATAGCGATGATAATTTTAAAAAAAATCAGTAGACAAACGGTTTCTGAATATTAGAATATTGATCATACCATATACATGGACATTTTCGCCATTTATTTTCTACTCTTAAGCCACACTCTCAGTTTTGCAACTATCAAAAGGGGAAAATTCCTTTAGAAAAGGTTATAGTGCAATATGTTAAACAATATGTTAAACAGAACTGTGAATGGACAAATTAGAAACAGGGTCAAATTAATTGCAAGTTATTAATTGTGAATGTCAACTATTGTGACGGGAACCGAATAAAAAAATTAAAAATTTATAATTTCTTGTATTTTTAAAAAAAAATATTAAAAGACGAGTGAAATAATTACGTCTTTCATGCATAATTTTAATTGGCTTAATATTAAGATTACGTTGTGACGTATACGTCATATTACCTATATCTCTGATAAACCACTATTTTTTTTGTACCTTGACAAGCTTTTTATTTAAATCCAAAGCAAAACAGCTCCTTGTCATTTTTACATATGAAGTCACTTGGGTGGAAAAATTACTGATTTCATCCGTTTTAAAATTTGGGAGGTATCCCCTTAAAACTAAATATGTTCGAGAATCATTAAATTGAGCTAAAATGTCGGTTTATTTTTTCTGTTCAGTAGAAACATAAAGCTCCTTACCTCTGTGACGTACTGCGGAGAGGCGTAGAAGACTACGGAGGGAACCAGTTTAGATAATATAAAAGTGTCACGTATCTTCAACGCATTTCCAGTCTTGCCTGAACAATCGGATGGATCTATTACAAACGTTGAATTCGGCAAACACTTGTTGTCAGTGCAAAATTCATTATTGCAAGCAAAGCAAAATGAATTCTTGTATGGATACACTTCTGGTACTGCATGCACGTCTGGAAGTGATAAGCATCCTTCGCTGTATGCAGGATGAAAATTAACACTGCCTGAATCGCACTTTGCATTCGATGTCTGGACAGAGTCATTAACATTGCAGAGCAAGCAAAATTCGTTTTTAAATCCAGATACAGAGGGGAATGCTTGGTCACTGATGTTTTCACAAGCCCATCGAACATTAAAGTCAATATCATGTACAACATTTCCAGAGCTGTTGCATACGTTTACGATTTCCTTTGTTTCTCCCGATTGGGAATAATCGTAGTAGCTGTAATGGTAAAGACTCATCCCAAACCCTCCACCGTAATAGTAGTCTTCCTCTTCTTCCCTACATTTAGTCGTCTTATCCGTATCAAAATATACAGAACACCCTCTAGCCTTTGCTGAGTTGATTACAGATTTAATAGAACCAGCGTATAAGAAATGGAAAAAAAATGGACAGACAATGTTTAAGTCAAGCGGTGTGAACTTATTGTGAAGCAATTCTTGCCCGAGTCGAAATACCCTCTTATTACAGAAAAAACAAAAAACGTTTTTGTAAGTAGCTGACCCAGCCTGTACAAAATAGGAGGAGAAATCCCCAGTGTCCTCTTCACATAACTTACGGTACTGATGATAATACATGTAACCCTCATTTTCTGAACAACCATCAATCACAATGATTTCAACTTCTTCAGTTTTGGAGCTTGGATCGGCATGAATAGTGTTTGATAAACACGTTGCAGAGCTTTGAAGAGCAGTGTCAACGCAGCAGGAACATACATTTCTAAAGACGCAGTCAAAATCACAATCACAGTTTTGAAGAGTAAATTGTCTAATGGACTCGGGTAGAAGACTAAGATCACACACACGATCTGGATGCATGGCCACTTTCCTCTGAACCAGACTCGTTATATCAATAAGATCCTCTTTCCATCTGTACATGCCTTTATCTAGAATTCGAATGTCAGTGCTTTTTATCTTTTTATTTAATATGTTGAGGTTCATTTTTTCATTTTTAAACACAATATTCTTGATTTTTATCTCGTGTTTTTCCTTTTTCAACCAATTGACACTATGTCTCTCTTCATATTCAAAGTAAATGTCGTGAAAATGAATAACCTCCTTTCCTTCTGGCGGAGAAGGAGAAAAGCTTTCCACAGGGTTTGCGATCGTATTGCAGAAAAAACAGTATGCATTCTTGTAAGGGAAAGTCATGGCTGATGTTCCTTTGTTAGCACAGGCATTTCTCAAATAAAGGTCTTTTGCATCCCAGTGGCCCGTGACGTTACATGCTGTGATAACATTGTCCGCGTTGCTAATTTTTGGTATGTTGCACATGTAGCAAAAAATGTTTTGATAAAAACGGAAAGGTAAGAAATAGGATGATTCACAAGCCTTTTTAATGTTAGGATCGGTATCTGTTGGGCAAGTCGAAGGTAATAGATACTGTGTAGGAAATTTGTTCACTAAATGATTTGCTCGTTGAGATGGTGTGAACAAAACAGGTATTTGTAACATGTCACCAAACCTAATTAGTTCTTTATATGAGCTACTGAGATAGACAATGTTTGGGAGATTTCCTTGTCCAAAGCCTAAATCCCAGTAATCAAGGTTATTTAATGCCTCACCATGACAGGATGCGCAGTATTTGTTGGAGTAAGAAAAATTAGTCGCTAATGACGTCACAGGAGGAATTTTTGTCCACTGATAGCCTGTAAAGGACGTTTCACATTCTGCCTTAAGGGACGGATTTGTACCAGCTGGACAGCTCACAATAACTTCATACTTCTGATAACTTTCTTTGTCTGCGGAACCAATCAAAAAATTGGTAAAGACTTGATATTTTGACTTAAAAAATTTATCTGGGCAGCATGTTCTCGTATTAAAGCAGTCGTCATCGCATGAACATTTGGGACAGCGGTTCATCTGCGGGTGATAGGCTGGATAAGATGACGCCTCTAGGTCTGAGCAGAGAAACACGTGTCCACAGGCATTGGAATACTCTATCACCAAAGCATCGACATCAAGCTCACGGGAGTTACAAAGACAAGAAGTTATATAGTGGAATAATAACACAAGAAGTTCAACATAAACTCGCTTCATCTTGCACATACAATGCTGTCGAAGATACAGAAAAGTTGCATTCCCTACGAAGATAAAAGTAGCACAATGTAAAGATGATTAAAGATTGTTAAATTCTATATACTTATGGATATGTAAGGTTTCTGTGTTGGAGTTATCAGTGTTTATTTGTTTAACGTCTCTTCGAGTTACTGGGATTGATCTGCCGCCATACAAACAGCAGTAAAGAGCATAAAGATAAATTTCATTTTACAGTAAAACTCGTTTAGTACGAACACGGATATTGCGAATTCATTGTTATAGCGAAGTTACCTTGGATCCCCAGCTACATTGTATATAAATTTATATAAAAATTACGCATATAGCGAAGTAATTTCACAGGTCCCGACGACTTCGTTATAACCGAGTTTTATTGTATTTTTTTCAAAGTAAGTTCATAATTCAAGATTAAAATATTATCTTTTGTTATTAATATTTTAAAATTATGGTAACATAAAATGAATTCACATAGTTGAAACATACTTAGTTACATGTATACCCCTTAACGCGTTATAGGCTGATGGATAAACATTGGAGGATGAATTTATTGATAGATATATTACGATTAGAAGGTACATTTGGAGTTTTTATCTTAAATTGTTTTTATAAGTGCATGTAATTTTTATTTGATTTTACATAAAAATCATTTTATTAACAAAAAATTACAAGCTTAAAGATTCATAAATGGACAAAGGAAATTTCTGTTAACAAGTCCTTAGAAATGTTTTTAAAATTGTGTATCCCATTGCGCTTGCTGATTGAATAAATTTATATACATGTACACCTACGAGGGCTGTTCGTGAGACATTGTGTATATTTTTCTTTCTAATAAACGCCTTTCGGTGAAACTTTGCATATACGTTTGACAAACATTAGGAATTCATATAAGCAAAAAATATTTTACAAATATTGAATGTCTTCTCTTCAATGGTATATAAATGTATCAATGGTAGTGGTGTCCCAGCGCAATCATGAAATCAGATAGTGAAAATCTGTAACACCAACGTTGAAGCTCCCGGTGCAACCATAATAAGAGCAAAAATAATTTAATTTGCGTACATAATTTTTCAATTCAATTTTGACTTAATGTTGGAAATTTGATCAGAAATACAGAGATCATTAAAAATTTTAAACACGATAAAGAAACCTGATAACGAAGACAAAATTGGTTTTGACGTCAAGGCATTCCTAAAATGTGTAGCGCTATGTAGAACTCTGGACAAATCAACCTGCTAAAACAATAACAACGAGAGAAAAAAATGTCTAAGGGTTTGTTATTTCATTGGAATATATTTTTCTGACCAATAATTCAACCAGAGTGAAATTAAATGCTCCGGACGACCATAACGTATTACGGAATAAATAGCGTTGACCTGCGTTACATAAATCTGCAATGAATGATGCTAAGGTATCCTACAACATGAAAAGTTTACGCTGTTGTAGCAACAGCACATATTTTTTAAAAGAATTATCCTTTAAGAAAAGAGACGGGTTGATATTTTTAATGTTATATATATGACAACAAACAGAGAAGAGTAAACGCTTCCCGATCGCTTCACATGCGAAAACATCTCCGGCTAACGTTACGTTAAATTGACGTAACGATGCTGCTCCAGGTCAATTAACAAAGGCATGTTTTATAATTTCACCGAAACTTATCTAATTATCCTGTGAATTAGAAATTTTGCATAATTGTTTTATTCGTTCTTTATAAAATGTTGATGTAATTTCATGAATAAATCTCTATCTTTTATAATTTCCGTACAGCCCTCGTATTTTCAAGCTTTTGGAGTGTTTGAGTCTTTAGAATTTACTCTTGCTAATTTTTCTTTATTAAATTATACAAAATATTGTCCAGACTGTTTGCTTTCGTTGAATTTCTTTTTTATCCCTGTTATACATTTACGATGTTTTTTTTTATATATATTTCCGAAAATCACAAGCTCACAAAACTGTTGCCACACTAGTAAGAAAAATCAATAGTCTTCTTTTGGACAGTTGAAAACAAAAATAACGAGTAAGTTAAAATGCCCTTGATCTTTACCAATCGCCCGGGACATTGAAGTGAAAGTTAAAGCAATGAAATGATCGAGGCCCCGTGTTATGTAAAGCGTTTAATGGCGGGAAAAAGAAACATCACATTTTAATTGTCAAAGTACCGTAAAAAGATTTAAGCTTGATGTGTGTTTGACCTATATAGCGTACAATTCTTTGTGAACGAAAAATTGTCGCAAGGGACTTGAATACGAAAGCCATGAAAGGACACGTCGATTTTTCAAAAAAGTAAAAATTAATTTGAGATCTCGAATTACACAATCCGTTCCCACGGATTACCTATTCGTTCCCTCGATTTATAATTCGAGATCTCGAAATACACAATCCGTTCCCATGGATTATTAATTCGTTCTCACAGATTATCAATTCGTTCCCTCAAATAACACAATCCGTTATCTCTGATTGTACTTCATTCTCTCAGTTTAAACAATTCGTTCCCTCGGAATGTTAACCCTTCTCATGATTTCATTAATACAGCTATTTGTACATACTAGTATCGGATATGGTAATACGTGTTTAATGAATAGAATATTGTAGTTGTTTACATCCTGCATTTTATTACATATTACGGTCCAAAATGAGAAAATTACATGAACATGACTCAAATCCATATTCTAGAACTGATATTTATACATTTATACAAAAAAGTCATGGGTTTTGTTTTACGTGTATATTAGAATAATTGAAAGTCCTATATATTAAAAGTAAATATGGCTTTATTATTTTATTTATAGTTTATCTGAATAAATATACGTTGAATTAGTTATAAAAGAGGTTCGGAACGACCGCGGTTGCTGAAACAAAACACATGAATCGCATTAATTGATTTAAATGGTTGGATTTGAGTGTATCCAACATTACATGTATACATATATACATGTAATAAAATTCGCGAGCACTGATTGCCAAAATCATAAGACTGATGTTACAAATCGAGATCTCGAATTATTGATTTGTGGGATCAGATTGTGTAATTTGAGATCCCGAATTATAAATCGAGGGAACGAATTAGTAATCAGTGGGATCGGATTGTGTATTTCGAGATCACGAATTATAAACCGAGAGAACGAATTAATAATCCGTGGGAACGGATTGTGTAATTCGAGATCTCAAATTAATTTTTACTTTTTTGAAAAATCGAAGTGTCCCTTCATGGCTTTCGTATTTAAACAATAAATCGAATTACATTTTTTATTTTACTACAGGTCAATCAGTAAACGTTTTACACATTTTTGTATGGTGAATTTTTAAGTGTAATATCCCTCTGATAAGAGAAATAACTTTCTGAAGACATTTTTTCATAAAAATCAACGGATTGTCTTCTCAGAATGTACAGTGTTCTTTAATGAGGACCATTTTTAGTCCACTCAGCAAAATCTAATCTAAGTTGTTGATTTCTAGTTTCTATTGCCAAGATTTTCATTAATTATATCTATTATAGTTTATCTAAAACATTTATACTAAATTCATTTAAACTGTGAAAATTGAGATATATTTATCTTTTAACGTATGTCTTTTAATTGTTTTTGAAATTTCAAATGCAGAATTGTTTATAAACAACAAATATTTTGTTTCACTAAAAATATTTTCAAGGACGATAATGGACTTGAAAGATAACTCTTGCCAATGGATGCATATTATTTTACAAACACAGGAAACAATTTGATTCAAAAAGCAACGCTTCATTATGTTTTCTTATCAGAATTAGATAAGTATGACATTAAACATTATTTTCATATACTTGTATATACCTTATACTTTTTATATTTCTAATTACCACATCAAATTTTCTTCACATCATGTTTAGACATTATTCATTTCTGAAAAAGTAAGCAACGCTTCATAATTCAAATTGTTATACCCCTACAAAGCAGTCCCAATATTATTTCTTACTTTAAAAAGTCCAACGGTTCGACTGTTTTCCCCGACTGTAGGTCCAGGAACTGTTGAAATTGACTGTTAGAAAAGCCTTGACCACTGACGTCATTTGACACTAAACTAAGTTATCTTTACATTCGATAAAGGAGTATAACAAGACAGTTGTTGACTGGGGTAGAGGGAAACAGTCGACCTGTTGGACAGGAGTGCAAACTGTTGCCCGCGGCCTACGGCCTTGGGCAACAATTTGCCCTCCGGCCTAAACAGATCGACTACGGCCTTAGGCAACATTTTGCCCTCCGGTCCAACAGATCGACTGTTTTCCTCTACACAGCTGTATACTATTTCCACTTCCATCTAATGCTATTGTTCTTGATGAAAATCAATGTTTGGATTTTTTTTATTGAATGGTGAATTTGGAGCAGAGGGATATTTCACCTTAAAGTTAGCGCCATCAAATTTTACTAATTGTACTAAATATACTTTTGTTGAAATGAATAATGCAAGGTTTTTTAAAACTACTCACCGTATTTTTAAAAATGCTTATTTTGCAAATGCAAAAATTTCCCCCATTTCGTTTATCACTATAACTTTTGCAGCAAATTAATTTTTAGAAAGTGAACAAAAGATCTTGCCCCCGGCCCGCCCTTATCGTTGGACATACTTTCACTTACCTGTTAATCAGAGGGACCGTCCCTGACTGCAGCACTACACCGTCTCACGTTCTATATATCTATAGAGTCCTAAAGTACCAACATCCCCCAGGTTATTGATTTTCCTTGATACACACCCAAGTAGATTTTATTATACACCTTAAGTCTGTCAACTCTGGTCTAAGTTTTATTCTCAGCTCTTCATATTACTGTTAAGAACATTGATTTATCTTACATTATCGTTCACAATTCTGGTTGAGTTCATTGAAAATGAAATTTGCACTATAGCATTGTATAATAAAGTCTTTGATTAAATAACGAAGCACTTTGGATTATTCATTTTAGAGAAAAATAAATACATGATCCCGAATGTTAAACTTCATTGGTTAAAAATGCAATCTAGATATTATTTAATAATTTTTAATATTAAATAAAAGTTGGAAATTTAAAAAACCACATTATTTTGTACTTAAGAATCCATATTTTCAATAATGTTCTTGGTATGTTTTATTTTTTAAATAAAAACCGATTTTTAATTTTTAGCCTTTATTTTTATAATCCTATGTTTACCCCTTTATAATACAATATAGCTCATTGGATACTGTTTTCGTATCCCACAGCTGTGACATCAAAATGGGTTTTGCGTTAGCGTAATGAAGTAAAATAAAGTGGAGTCCTACAGTGTATATACTAAAACTGTAAAACATTGATTGTGAAGTACCAAACACGGGTTAAAAAGAATCCAAGGCGAGGCCGGGATAAAAATACACAACGAGTTGGATAAAAATCTTATCCAACTTATCATGGAAGATCCTATATCTATTCTCTGTTGATTAGAAAATCTGTAGACAGTCTGTAATTGAACTGAATTGAACAGTCTGTTATTGTGTTGAATGTTTTAACGAAAAATAAAAAGATTTACAGATACTTATTATGACTTTGTAAGTAAAATAAAAAATAAGTATACTAACAAAACGTCAGAGAAACTCAAATTTTAAACAGTCAGGTCATGTTTGTCCTCTCGCTAATCAGAGTTGAAAAAAATTGTAGGTGTAAAAAAAATCTCTTTTTTCTAAAGAAATATTGACGGAGTGAATAAATTCAAAATTTTAAAGTCCCGGAGGTTGAAAAAAGTTTTAGGTGAGAACATTTTAGTTTAGCTAGTCGGTTTGGAGAGAGCAAGCAGACATTTTTATAAAGATGGCCTCGACTAAAAAGTGTCTTAAATATCCTCAAATGACATAAGATGAAGTTTATTGGTATTCATCTGCTGTTAAATAAACTGCAATGTACATGTAATATATGCATGTATGTAATTGATTTCTCAAGATATTTTACTAGCCTGATATAGTTTTATTTATTTTGTAATCTTAAATTCATATATACATGTAGGGCTTAGAATTAGAAAAAAATTATCTTAATATACTACTGTAAAAATATATATTAAACTATATCAGACGTCATTTTCTTGATAAATCAACTACCTACAAAATCTTTATAATGAATACACGTACGCCAAATTTGTTTGAGCATTAAAATTCAATAAGAAATTGATCAGAAAGTTATGAAAAAATTAAAAGTGAAATAAAATAAAAGAAACAAAAGAAGTGAATGAAATGAAAACTTTAAGGTGAAGATACAAACCGTGACCGATCTAAATAAAATATTTATCCCATGTTTACCCCCTTTACCCCGTGGTTATAGCTCATGTGATATCTTTTTCGTATCCCACAGTTGTGAATGGGTTTTGCTTTAGCCAAAGGAAGTAAAAAAAAGTGGTGTTCTATATATACAAAAAGTGTAAAACATTGATTGTGAAGTATTAATAGAACATGGGGAAAAAAGAATCTCCTATGCTTTGTAGTTGATATGATTTTTATCCAACTCGTTGTGTGTTTTTATCCCCTCGATAAGGCTCGGGGATACAAAAACATACAACTTTATGGATAAAAATCATACCCAACTACAAATCATGGGAGATCCTATATACTCGTATATACCTATATAAACAAACAAAACAAATCCGTAAAGAGTGCATAAAACACGGAACCCTGAAAATTCATAAACTTAGATCAGGTGCTTAAGAGAAGTTAGCGTCCCCTGCTTACCGGTCACACCTTCCATAGCTTTATCAAGAACCCCGAAGCTGAGGTAAATTTTAGTCATTCCTCAGGATTACAATATCAATCATTCTAAATCAAAATACCACATGTTTCGAAATTTGAGTTTTCTACAAAATAAGCACACACAGGGGGCAGTAAAATTATGAATTCTACCCCCCTTCCAGTTTTCCCTATAGAAGTCAGATTGATAAGCATTTAAGAAATATACATAGATAATAAGTTAAATTAATAAGCATTAATAAATATAAATAGCAAATTTGGAGGGAATGTACAGTGGATTTTACTATAGAATTTAATTTGGCATGATACATACACTCATCAATCATTTGCACTTTTTAATTGAATGTTACGAGACTAATCTTATTTTACGGTGTTCATTACACTGAAAAGGACATACAAATATGTTATTTCATTTATAGAATTTTTGGCAACATAATATTTAGCATTGGCAGTCGACATTAAAGCCTATAACCGATAGTCCACTCTATTATTGAAGTAAAGCTCGCTCACTCACGTTGTGTGTAGATACATTCAAAATCTGTGAAGATAAAACTTTAAGATTTTTTTCGTGACGAAAGCTAAATTCTTATTCACGATTTCATACATTTACTACATTTTAATCTTTTACGGTGTAAAAACACAAGATTTAATACTTATTGAAATTGATAAAGCTTTTTATTTTAAAAATAAAATATGTCACTTTTTAGAGAAGTCTTGAAGAATTAACTCCAGTTGTAAATAGCAGGTTATCCGATATCTGCCAAGACAATGAGTTTTATCTATTGATATTTGGGAAAAAAATATTTTCAAAAAACGTTTTGCGGTTGTTGTTGTCGATCCTTAAGGGCGTTGACGTTGGCATAACACACTGTTTAGAGAGTCTTCTTTGAAGGCCTTGTCGTCGGCATAACACACTGGTTAGAGCGTCTTTTCTAGACATTCGGTAGTAAAGGCGTTTTACATGTCGTCGGCATACCGCACCGGTTAGAGCGTCTTCTCTCGAGACTCGGTAGCTGCAGGCGTTTTCTCGAAGCGGCCACGTCACCCCTCGCCAGGATAATTTATAATTATTGTTTTTGAAAATTATTTTGTTCCATTCAAACTCCTATTGAAATCATTATTAAACTGATAAGCCTTGGATTAATCTTTTTTCTTTTTTTCGAAAGATAAAAAAAACCTGTTATTCTCCCGATGGAAAACGTTCAAGACAGTAAATTCTTCCTAAACAAAAACCACTGTAAGCTGCTTAATCAAATACATGTAGTATGCATTTCATTTGGGTATTTCTTGTGGCATTAAGTAACATTCTGAGCTACAGTCATCGTTCTTTATGTTTCTTTTTCGTTCATTGGCCGTCTTCCTGGAGACTGATTAGTTGAACATAAACATGTACCTATCAACGGGTAACTATAGGTGTTAACTAGGTGTTGAGCAGGATACTAGACAAACCACCGTGCAATCAAATTGGAGTAGGTGGAGCTAGTAACTGCACTTCTCTATTTCGTCTACAATCAAATTCCAAGAAATATTAATTGTAGGTGTAAAGTTTCCTTTTGAATAAGTAGTACAAACTTTAATATACCGGTATCTACATGTATATATCTACATGTATGTATTTTGTGGTTCTATGCTTCACTTATTTTTAATTTTATTTTAACTCCGCCATCAACCAATTGGCTTTGAAAAGGTAGTCCAATAACCTCAACGCGGAATGAAGAGCAAAAAGACCCGGCCCGAGTGCATAGAGAGGTCTCAGTTTGAAGCCTCTCAACCGTATATGGTGACGCTTCATTGAGTGATAAAAATTTGTAAAGCATGTAATCTAATTTTCCTTAAATGCAAAACACAACAAATGCAAATAAATACATGGTACGTTACTTTAATATGTTGAGAATCCTTGAATTGATAGATAGTTTGGTGGATGTTAATTGGGTAGATCAATGTTTGGCTCCCACTACATAAAAGTATCTTGGAGTTGGACCACTTCAGTGCGCAGCGGATAGAAGAACCAACATTTGAATTTAATTAGATTTTTTTTAATATAAAGAGTCTTTTTTCTATGCTTTAATCGTTTATTTTATATTATTCAAAATCTTTAATGTCAAAAAAGCGGATCACTTTCCTCTCTATCATAATTCAGACACGTCTTCAATTAATGCTGATTTTTAACCGTTTACCCCCAGTATCTTAAGCATAACAATTGTCATGATTTGACTGAGCGGTTTGATTGTGATCGTTCGTAGTTGGTGCGGTCGCTTTTTGTGTTGAAATTATGTGCCTTTGGAGTGCCTGGTTTGAAACCTGTAATATATTCTGACAAATCGACGTCATCGGATTCGGATATAAAACTCCGTTCTGATTCCATGCTTTCAATAGTAGCAAGGTCATCTTCTATCTCTTTGGTAAGTCTAGAGATCTGTCGAGTGAGATGATCCAAGCCATCGGAATTCTCCAGATACTTCTGCATTTCCTGTTTGATTTTCTCTGTGTTGGTTTTAAGTAAGGCTAACTGTTTTTCTTGTTCCTGTTTCTCTATTTGTTTATCTTTGATAAAAGTCTTTATTTCTTCTATCTGTAGCTTAATGTCGCCAAGAAAATGGATGAAATTTGGTCTCAATTCTAACTCCAACAGATAGTCTTCTTGCACCACATTTTTCTTGTATTCAAGAATCTTTAAGGCAGATTGTCGTTTTGTTATTTCAGCACTGAACTCGTGTGCTCTGTGAGACAGTTCGGTGTGCTCCTCTGATCCCCTTCTCACGTGGTTCAGGTTCTCGATCGTCTGCTGACGTTCATAGAGAAGTGTGTTGTATTCTTTTTGTGCATGTAAAAGGTTAGAATCGACCTGTTCGAAATTATTGGTCAGTTTGTCTATTCTACACTCACGTGATTCCAAGGCCTGCATCTCCATATTAAGATTCTCTAGTTTAACTTTATTTTGCTGTATGGCCTCACCTATTTCTCGTATATTCTGTTTGATTTCTTTTGCTTGGTGGGCGTAGTCGTTCGCAGCTCTCATTCTTTCCTCTGCGTTTTGAGATCCCGGAGTTTGGGGCTTTTCGTTTGGTGATAAGGTATTTTCTCGAGATTTTGGTACATTTTCTTTTATCTTTGTTTTGAGTGGAAGTCTCTCACCGTAGACAGATTTAGCCAGATTTAGCCATTCTTTGGCCATATCCACAGCGTTGTAACATTTCACGAATACATCTGGCACCAGTCGCAGCACCGGTTCAAACGATGAATAATTACTGAAAGTCATCAACTCATGACTACTGTCGGGATCAAAATCATCGAGATTTAACTCACGATCCCTTAAAAGTCCGGCCCATTTCCGATCAAGCTCCTCCAGTCGTGTGACAACGGTAAACAACTTCTGCAGGTCGGCTGTTCTAGCTTCTTCTTCTGTTGGTTGGGGGCCTCGTTTTGAAATCTTACTCTTCTGTGTTTTCGGAGGAGGAATTCTCTTTGATTCGTTGCTATCAGGACGGTCCCTCAAAGCTGACCGTCTAGGACGATCAGCAGGATCAAAATAATCCCTAAGCAGCACAGAATGAATGTTATCGTCATAATGACGTTTTAAGTTCCCAAGGTACTTGTAATCATTTTCAAATGTTTCCAAATATTTTAACGCCTGCTTTTCTTTATCTGTTAATGTAGCATTCTTTTGCTCCCGTTTAATGAGCGGTTTCATGGATTGGCGAAGCTGTTCCATGGACTTAATTTTCAGAATGGGAGCGGTGGAGGGTTTCTTTGCCTCCCCTGACGTTTTAGCTCCCCTTGGCTGGCTGGGATTAGCTGCCCTCTGTTCCTCAGCTGCCACCTGAAGCATGCTGAACAAACGCTCTTTTGAAAAACGTGAAATGGCATGGCGGAGTAATTTTTCAAATGCCGTTATTTGGTTCAGTACAGATTCGGGTGAATTGGTACCTCTATCTTCCGTTCCAAGAATGTGTGTCTAAAAAATATATAAATATAATCATTAAAGAAAAAACAATATTATTATATCAAAGGATATTAACTCCAAAACAATCAACATATAAAGAATTAAGATATATAAAATAATTTCCCATATTACTATATTCGTTTGCTCTTAGTCTTTTACTCGGCTGTTGGGTTGTCTTTGAAACTTAACAAATATATATTTTACATATTAATCAGCTGTTAATTGCTTTAGAATAAGAAATATTTTAAAAGTTAACAACAATAAAACAGTTATACATGAATACATATACAATGCAAGACAATGCTGCGACATGCCTCAGTTGAAAGCGATGGCAAAGCTCTTGCGCTGTGAAATAGACCCAACTTGAATCTCTGCGGAGCTTTCTTACATTAAAAAACATATTTTTTTCATATTATTTTGAAAAATAACTCACATTTCTTGGAAAATAAATAATTTTTAAAGCTGATAACTAAAAAATTCATTCTGATTACTAAAATTCATAATTCATAAAACAAATTTATGTTACGTGAATAAATAAATCAAATTTGATATGAATGTAATATTTTTTAATTTATCATTTTATTTTCCAATTCTCCTCCTATATATTCACCTTTTCCCTATTTACCAACCATAGCACAGACTATGCAATGAAGAATTCAATCCCGTTTGCACACATTTTTACTATGTCAAAAATTGAATGCGTGCAAAACGGGAATAAAGTTTAACCTATTTTTCATATTAAAGACTAAACAACTATTATTTGAATAAACTTGAAATTCAAAGTGGTTGTAATATTATAATATTTTTTATTGACAATTTGTATATTACTGCTCTTTTTTTCATTTAGGGGTGCGGATAGGGGTCGCCATCATAGTTCTTAATATATGTATGTTACTGTTCTATCCAAGGAAATGAAAATAAAATAAAAGAGCGCAGATTTTTCAATTATAAGAATATAGGTATCGTATTATCTCCTGTACATGCCCAAAACATACAAACTTTCTAGATAACCGTTATAGACTATACTCCAAACCATAAAAACAATGGTAACCTTTATAGACTATACTCCAAAACATAGAAACATAGTTAACCGTTATAGACTATACTCCAAAACATAGAAACATAGTTAACCGATATAGACTATACTCCAAAACATGAAAATATAGCTAACCGTTATAGACTATACTACAGAACATATAAACATAGGTCACCGTTATAGACTATACTCCAAAACATTAAAACATAGGTAACTGTTATAGACTATACTCCAAAACATAGAAACATAGTTAACCGTTATAGACTATACTCCAAAACATAAAAACATAGCTAACCGTTATAGACTATACTCCAAAACATAAAAACATAGGTAACCGTTATAGACTATACTCCAAAACATTAAAACATAGCTAACCGTTATAGAATACACTCCAAACCATAAAAACAATGGTAATCTTTATAGACTACACTCCAAAACATAGAAACATAGGTAACCGTTATAGACTATACTCCAAAACATAAAAACATAGGTATCTGTTATAGACTATACTCCAAAACATAAAAAACAAACGAAGGAGCTGTTCTTTACACCTAAATATAAAAAACAAACACAGGATCTAGACTGTTTTATCTTTATTGAGTTTTGTTTTTACCTCATCTTCTGTATGAGAGTAATCATCACTCATATTTGGGATAATAATCCTTCACTTGGAAACCTTGTACTTAGTCACATTGCTCCTGAGAGTATATAAGACATCGGAAAATTCACTTTCATGCACAAGCTAGTACACAGATTGTCAGAAAGGTTCTTGTCAGATGAAGAAACTGCTTTGAGAAGATATTTTTTCCAGAAATTAATTTAAAACAACACAACTCCAGCAATGTTAAAACGGTTGACTTTCCTCAAGATATTGAGTTTATAGTCTTTGTAAATAATCCAATTTGATCTAATAAGACTTGTTTGTCTGCTTTATATCCCTTACACTTGTGATGTTTAAATGCTTTCAAAACAATTAGTAAACATGGTATAGGTTGGAAGTTTCATACTTAATAAAGCAGAGCTCCTGTACAATCTGGTTAACTGACGATTTTATGCATTATCACTCTGTCAGCAATACGTGGTATTTATAAGTCCTTAGACCCTACTTCCAACATTCATACGGTGCTGTCAACCGTTTTTCAAAGAGTTTTAAAGATGTGTATTGTTGCATATGATTAATTATTTATTCGTCAATAGATATCATCAACAATGTAAAGCTGTTATCGCTGTAATGTCATCCGAGTTAAATCTTACTCTGTGTGAAAATATTAAGATTGAATATATTTCAACATTGCGATTTATGTTATATATATGATGAATTAACGGAACGAACCTTAGACCTACTTAAACATTGATGTCATGATAAAGACCTTAACACACGAAAGCTTTAATGTTACAATGAGTAGAAAGGTTCAATGAATCTAAGGTAAACAGATTCAGAAAAGCACAGATAAAAACCTGCTGGCCTATGAACTGTTTTATGAATCTGTAAGACAAAAATTGTTCTATATTACAGGTTTCACTTAAGGAAATTATATAGCATTTTACGGAAAGAACCTATCAACTGCCTCTATATTATCAAGTGTTGACAAGAGAATATTTTGATCCTAATATTGAGCACACTGTACACAATAAATAGCAGAATGAATGGTAAACTATTGCTACTAAACTATGGTTAATCATCAGAGCAAATTATAATATCAGCAAAGAGGTTTTCGAATTTTCTTTAACCTTTTATGTATTTTATATCATCCTAACAACATCAAAGGTTTTGCTGCCTTCCCTGACAAATTTCATTATTTTTTCGGCCTTTCTTCTTCTGCCATGTAAGCTCCAAGAGATGATATACGAGAGGAATCAGATGACATCTTAAATGTATGTGTTACGTGCGCATAGCTTACCATAAAAAGGTTTACACGTAATGTGCTTTGTTGGGAGATAAATAAAAAAAGGAATCAAGATTTGTAATTTTCTCGAAAAACATCGTTTCAATTAGCCCAATGAGATATGAAATAAATTTCTCAGGGAGTCCATAGCAATGAGTTGACACGGGACCTCTGACGCTGCGGAGATGAGGGCATATAATTCAGTCTAATTCTCGATCCACAAAACAATGCAGAGACCATTTTTAAGTTAAATTATTTTCTCCTCTGTAGTTGGCGATTTTGAAAGATAGGGTTTCAACGAAGTATCAGTGCAAATGAAGTACGGTAACTTAAAATTTACATCTTTAATCAAGTATAATATTGGATGAATTATACACGGTTAATTTTTTTTACATGTATCATTATTACATGTATTGATAGTAGTTACTTGTAAACCATCATGGTAATTGCAATGTCACTTAGTAATTGTCCAGACAGGATTAATTACACGCTTTAGACAAAATTTTTGGCATTTTTATAATTACTAATACATTCTACGCAGGCACGTAGCATCTTTTTGAAAGTGGGGGGTAGGGGCAGCCAGACAAAAAAATATTTTAACATACCTGGAAAAATTGACAAGCAAAAAAAA
>PRKT01000080.1:1095747-1171764 GCA_003671525.1 Saccostrea glomerata
AATATGGAGTTTCCATTATTGGATCGGATTATTTGATCCGGCCTTCAGAAGTTCGATTGATAATTAAAGTACTAAGGCGTTTTTAAGAATCTCAAATAACCTGACCTGGGTTTGGTTACCTAGTTTTACCAACACTCGTAGCGAACACCACACCACCTAGCGTTATAATGCCGCACTAAATTTTGACGGTTTGACAACTTCCATTAGTCTTCATTGAATATGCTTCATTGTTTGCGTGATTGAATAATTTATTTAAGAAACTGTTTAAGTTTAAAAGAAGGTAGAATGAATTTACAAGAATAAAGCAACATAGAAGTAAGGAAAAAATGAAGAAGGATAAAAGTCAAAGTGAAATGTAATAAAGACGAATATGAAAACAATAAAGTGACATATAATTACAATAATAACAAAGCATAAAGAAGTAGGCAGAATAAGAATAAAAGGAAGATACATAGACTTTTGGCGGTAATTCCCTTCCATAATATTTTCCTAATTCAGCTTCCTTCTTCTAATAAAATTATTTCTCTTTTATTGTTTACGTCTAGTTTTCTTCGTAAGAGAAAAAACAGTCAAAAATATCAATTTTTAATTATTTTACAAATTTTTGTATGTCGCAAAAGTTAGGTTTAATCAATTTTGTGATTGAGTATTTTCGAACTACCTTAGGACATAAAATTTTAAAGCTTGAATATATGTTAATTTTAAATCAATAAAATCAAAACTTTTAAATTTAAATACTCAAAAATGCATATGCATGTAACATTACAAAAACTTATATCGTCTAAATCAGATTGCATGGGGGTATTTTTTTTAAATACTATTAAAATCAAGATTGTTACCATACATAATTTTCGAATTCTTCCATATTGTCAAGAAACTTCATTAGAAAATGCCCATTTGCGTAACTGGTCGGCTCAAAGTGTTATCATAAGGAGAAATCTAATGAGCCGTACAATGAAGACAAAATTTTTTGTTTATGAAAAAAGTTAAGGAAGCATAGTAACCTGTGCATTAAATTTTGTTTTACATTTGAAAAAAAATTAATTTGCACATGCAGGAAGAAAGATAAGACTGAGGTAAAATGTCAAAGGTCAGAAAAACTCTAACCTGTATATAATTAATACTAGCATAAAACTTAAACTAGATTAAATAAAAAAAATCTTTAAACAATGTCCAAAGATATACATGTTTATATTTGAATTAGAAAACAAAATCAATGAATCTGTAAAATTAAATGAAATAAATAAACACTATATATATAAAGTCATTGTTAAGATTTATCTATATTAATCTTTAAAATCAGTTAAGGGATTTTGTAATCAAGAAAAAATGAAATAAACTTTATTTTGATTAAATGTGTAGATATCTACGAAAGCCCAGAAGGCTCATTCGAGATTCGAGTTTCAAAGTACGTCATTCGAAATTCGAGATTCGAAATTCGAGATTCGAAATTCAAGATCCAAACTAACCAATCAGAAGCGAGTTTCAAAGTACGAGATTCGAAATTCGAGATTCGAAATTCAAGATCCAAACTAGCCAATCAAAAGCGGGTTCAACATTTGATTACTCCCCTTTATTATGTTTTTACTATGAAGAAATCGTTTAAAATAATTATAACAAATGGGTCATTTAATTATATTACAATGCAAGAAAGAGTGTTATATATATTAGAAGGAAATTTTAATAATTATTGGATTTTTGATCAGAAAAATATACTTCAATCTATATTATAGCTTCTTAAATATTAAAAAAATTACTGTATATCATGAGTATATATATTTATTTGTATTGTCTTCTAACCTTAATTTTTATGTATTTTCCCGCATAGGAAAACCAAATGTACTTGTGGACAGGGCATCCCCCCCCCTCGATATTCAACCCCAGGGCTTATTGGACTTTTTTCACAACATATATCTAATACACTTATTCATCGTGTGTTCAATGCCAAAAAAAATAGTAAAAACCCAGAATAATCGCTCAACACAAAAAATACCCCACTATACATTATAAGTTTGTTTACGTTGTACGCCCGCTGCTATTTCTAGGTTTAAAACCATGCATTTATTTTAACTTAAAATGTTGATTAAAATTAACTGTCTCTACATATATTTCTGTCTTAGTCCATGCTATCGGATTGACTCTGCATCTCGTAATAATCCCATATTTTCTCCTTAAATGACACCTCTCTTGTATAGTGGGGAGGGGTAATGTATAATGGTTTTTTTTTTTGGTTAAACGATTATTCTGGGGGTTTTACGCCCGTGATGTTTTCGTATTGTACACATTAATAAGTGTAATAAATATAATTTGTTAAAAAAATTGTCCAGTAAGCCCTGGTATTGAATATCGAGGGGGGGGGGGGGTCCTGTCCACAAGTACCTGTGGTTTTCCTATGCGCGGAAATACAAAAAAAAAATAAGTGTAGAAGATAATACAAAAATATATATACTCCTGATATATGTAATCTATTTAATATTTAAGAAGCTATAATATAAATTGAAGTATATCTTGCTGCAAAAATCCAATAATTATTTAAATTTCCTTCTAATATATATAAAACACTCTTTTTTGCATTGTAATTTAATCAAATGACCCATTGGTTATAATTATTTTAAACGATTTCTTGATAGTAAAAACATAATAAAGGGGAGTAATCAAATGTTGAATCCGCTTTTGATTGGTTAGTTTGGATCTTGAATCTCGAAACTCGTATTTCGAATCTCGAATTTCGAATCTCGTATTTTGAATCTCGAATGAGCCTTCTGGGCTTTCGTAGATATCAAACTTAACGGACAAAATAAATATATAATAAACAGGATAAATGAATATCAAGAGGATGTTTTTCTTTTGACTAACATAATTTTTTTTACGCAATAACTAATGCAATGGAAAGGAAATCCATTTTGATTTGTTTATTTTTCATTTTTATTTTTAAGGGTTTTATCCTAAAAATTAAGTTTCTACGTTTTTTTGTATA
The DNA here is from genome assembly GCA_003671525.1 of Saccostrea glomerata. Taxonomy (NCBI): domain Eukaryota; kingdom Metazoa; phylum Mollusca; class Bivalvia; order Ostreida; family Ostreidae; genus Saccostrea; species Saccostrea glomerata. The sequence goes on from PRKT01000080.1 coordinate 1,098,725, forward strand.
TCATTTTGCAAAGATTTTTTTCAGTTGAATCTGATGTTTCATCACAAATGCTTGATAGACATGCAATTGAGAAAATGTGAAATATGAACTAAGCCATTCCGGTTAATTTCAATAATATTTCAATAAATTAATGAATTTAACCTTGTATGAATTTAAAACCAGCTGAATAAGAGTAAAAAAGTAACCTGAGGCTTTAAATAATTTACATTTTTCATCAATTTTAGTACTGCATGGAATTTCTTGATTTAGTATAATTAAAAATGTATAAACAACATACAGTTATCGACCTGTACATGGAAGACAACAATAAGCGACACCAATTTGTTGATATTTAGAAAGTCCAAAGCAATCCGTTATTTTTCGAAGTCAAACGGCAAGGGTGCGTTTTGTTTTACATGTACAATATAACAATTTTGGATAAGTTGTTAACTGTTTAAGATTAATATCAGTGACGAAGATAATACTGAGTGTTCTGCTGTTTTACGAATAAAACGTCCATGTATCTGGTTTGATTTGGATGACACTACTTCAGATCTGATCAGTGTCATCACACGAGACAAATTAATATTCATTGATCTCTTGTATAAAAGATCAAAACACATCAGTATGAAAGCGGCATCTGAAGCTGTATATTGTCGCAAATGATGTAATAGTTATCTGCGAGATATAGCCACATACGGTGAATTAGATAGAACGAAAGAGAGATATATCCCACGGACTTAGCAATAAAGTCCGTCAGAGAGATTGCAGATTGGCATGATGAAGTCAAGTTACGTACATTATGTTTCTTTAGACTGAAACATTACTTCTTCAACTTCACACAGTAAGAAGTTAAATTATGTTTATGCAACACGACAAGAAGTATTTAAGTCGTCGGTTTCAAATTTTCCTTATGTTCCACAAAGATCACCTTTTCTCTCACTAGTTCTTTACAGTTTATTGTAATTTTTTTTTTATATTTTCACGCGTAGAAACATTACAAAATAAAATAAATGGGGTATTAGTTTATTCGGATTTCGAATTGCTGTTTTACATGTACAATGTCGAATTATCAGAATTTCAAACAATTTACACATTCACGTCGCCCATACGGAGCAATGATTATCGCTTTTGCTCTTGGTCCTTTGGATGAGACCGTATCTCTGCCCCATGTCGCAGCAGGTATTGGCACAAAAACATCCCTCACTGCTCAATGGCCCCCGGTCCCGAGTATAAAATTGCAGCCTTTCATTAGAAAGTGGTAGCGTCTGCATTTGAGTAAAAAATCTCGAGTGGGACGAAAGGAACAAACAAAACCTACTGCCTGCTACCTTCTTTGTCCAACTATTTGTTTCGAATCAAGTCAAGATAAGGCGCCTTGTTATAAAAAAAACCCTGACTACGCAAAAATATTTTTTTCTCTCTTTTTAGCATTTTTAAAAAATATACCATACGTGCCTGAAGTCACCAGGAAAAGTTAATTTGTAACTACCAAATTTCTTTGGAGATGACACTGGAATACGTTTAATTTTGTAGTGTGCTCCTAGTTGTAGTGCATTTCTTTTTTTTTGCAGTTTATTCAATTACTAATTATGCCATTATAGTTAGAATCTTAAAGTGACATCAATATATACCTTGATGATACATTGATTTAATTGTTATAATTGTTATATATTGTTGTTATTGTTTCATACCGCTCTCATTGTAGGCACACACATATTCAGAACTGGGTTCATGGTAAAGCCTGGCCTGCACCACCCCCGCTTCTCTGGCTGGTGTCCGTTAAGTAGTTCCATATAAGTGTCCAGATCAATGTTCTCGGAGTCGGTGTCAAATGATGGGTTAGCTAATACAAGGTCTGTCAAAGAGAAACAAGAACTACATACAGCTTATGATTGAAAGTCATGGGTGTCTTGAGACATAAAATTTATGATGCTTCCCTCGATTTTATGTTTGCTCTTTCCTCTAATATAGTCCTTGGGGGAGATTGTGAAATTGTTTAGATGACTCTCAGAGGTTACTGATACCAACCAAGCTTCATAAATATTCCAAAGGCACTTAGCTCATCATCCTAAGATATAACTTGTGAAACAGTATGAAAATAAAAGGCGGAAATAAGTAGATTTTAAAGATTGTCATCAAATGTATAATAATTTCCTGAATGATGTGAAAATAGTCCTGAATTAAGTTTCAAACACAACCTTCTCTAAATATGAAATCTTTCAAAAGAGTGAGGCATATTTATATTGAATGATGAACAACGGAGTACGGACAAATCGGGTAAAACGAGAGCATATCGTTTACATTTTCTTCAGTGGATAAATATAGTAGGAATACAATCTAAATTAGAAGCAGTACTAAAATACCAATACATAATTATTGCTAGGTTTCTGCTTGATGGCCCATTGGTGATTCAATTTATATTCCACTTCAAGGGCCTTCTCTATTCATCCTATGACGTTGATGGTAAACTGTGTGTACCACCAAACTGTATACATGCAAGAGAAATGGGAAACTTTGGAACACCGGGTTGGCTCGTTAGGCTTCAGTGTTGGCCATATTTAGTTTTTGAAAAAAAAATAGAAATGTACTTAATGTGTATCTTTTGAAATTTCTTTCAGTGGTATCCCCTAACATGTACGAAGAATGCGATTAAAATTAAGCCTCATCTAGGAATGTGAAACTCGTGGTCTGTAAGTCCTAAATCGAAGATAGCTCTGGGTTGATAATAATTATCTGGGTTGATAATATATGATATACTGAGTGTTCTGTATATCTTAATTGCCAATACCGCCTTGGCGTGTCATTGTAATCTGCTCCAATAAAAGAAGGATGTTAATATTCGACTCCAAAGTGTCGCATTCAAAGTGTTAGTCATATCTTTAAAACATTCATGAATCAAGGGTGAACCTTACATAAGTATGCCATTAAAATGAAATATGTATTATTCTTCTTGATTTAAATTTCTAATTATGAATTGATCTGATGAAAGTATAAACTTTAGGCCATAAAATATTTTTTTTCTCACTTTGTGAGTTAATCAAGAAGTCTAATTGCCTTGAAGTTGGCAGTAAAGTAAAAAAAAAAAATTAATTAATCAGCCTCCTCTGGATTTATGTGACTAGAATTTTATAACTTATAAAAGCTTTTGTGTTCACTTTCATTTGCATGAAGATTTTATTCCTTTTTAAACTTGAAAATGTTTTAGGGGAGAGAATTTAATGGCACGATAACATAAACAGCCATCTAAAACCCAAATGCTCCCTTTTTAAAGTGAAAATTCTTCAAACTTATGTGTCCATTTCGAATATTTTAACATTCCAACCAATCCAAATAATATGAATTGCCATATTTATTTTTGTTTCAAAAATGTCTTAAAAATCCTAACAAACAAATATACATAGTGTGTTCCAGTTAATGTTCTACCAAGCCGCTTTTTTAGCCCTCTATAATTATACAGAAGTGAAGCAGAAACTCCAGGAGTACTGTACTATATAAATATTGCATGTAGTTGAGTGTAACATTGAAAATTTTCACCCCAAGAAAACCATTGACAACCGAGGCGCAGCCAAGGTTGACAATGGTTTTCGAGGGGTGAAAATTTTCAATGTTACACTCAACTACATGCAATATTTATTATATTATACTGAATGTTTAATACAAGTACATATAACAGTGAACCGTGCGCGCATAAATTCTGTGCAGTCGCTATTTTTTGGAATATCAGCCGTCGTCAAGCAAAGTTGACTGTTGCTTCGCTGGAGGGCGTGGCTTCATTATTCAGAGGGTAATAGTGTTTTTTAACAAATGTTTCTCGTCCAATCAGGTTCCAGTAATTTACATGAAAGTATAATATAACAATATATTCGAGAACTGATTTAAATCAGAATTTGATACTAAAAAAATTTGAAATCACAAAATTTATCCAAATTAACAACATAAAAAAATACGACTTTTCAACTTTATATACAACCATTCCCCACGATAAATTAAAGTTAAGGCTTTTTGGTATCATTGACAGCTACTTTTTCATAAAAAAAAAACTCGTATATTTATTTACCCCTACCTTGTCATTGGTCAATTACAAAATAATTTTGTTAAAAACATTCTGATTGTACACACAAGTACTCTGAAATTGATATCAAAAAGTAGCTTGAGTTTCTAATTAACAATACCAATGAATTCAATAATGTATTGGAATTCCTACGGGTAATAATTGCGCCCCGTTATTAGCAGAACTATTTTTGTATTCATTTGAAGCAGAATTTGTTTAAAAAACTTGTACATGAATAGAAGGAAACACTAGATGTGGCCTTCAAATCGACATTCAGATAAATCGACGGCGTATTGTCAATCAACAATGGTTACTAGTATTTCCAATCTAATGTCAATTCAATAAATACCGGTTAGCATGAAATAAAAAACCCATAGAGTCTAACATATCTGCTTCACATTTTGATATTTTACCAGAAAAAGACATTAATGGAAATATTACAATCAAGATTGATGATAAATTTTTCAATAGTCAACTTCCCTTACTTGTTCAGCTTTATACCTTTATCACCTGCAAACGAGGGGTTTATCTTTACGGGTTTATCTAGCTGTACGTATGAGCAATTTCTGAAACGAGGTAAGATGTTGACAAACAAGTTGATGAGACAAGAATATCAACATTCTCATTTAAAGTTGTTATTTTGTAAGTTCTATTGTCGAGAAAATGACATTGTCATCAAATACAATATACCATTAAGTAAACTGCGGGCATTTTTCATAGTAATCGTTACGCCCTTATTTACACAATGAATTGTCGACGGATTTTTCGTGTTTTTTTTATCATGACAAGAAGCACACAGCAAGAGTGACCGTCTTCTTGGGATGTTCACTTCTCCAAGGCACTTGATCACATTTCTTATGTCTTAGAGGCCCGTCTTTGCTCTGCTCCAAACTTTGTATTGTTAAATGGATTTATGAGCTTAAGTTATCTCCATATACTTCATGGTTTTAAAGTTTTTGTTTTAAAAAAATATGTTATAATTAAATCCATCTTCAGACTTTTAACGCTCACGTTAGTTTAGTGGTAGGGTGTTAGCTTTATGATTAGGATGCCGACCTTTGATTCTCGTTTACAGATCCGCGTCAAACCTATAACATCAACAAAGGTGGTGGCTGTTACTTCGAGATATACCCTTTATAAGAAGTGAAAGTTACAGGTCTCTCGGATGAGACCTTAAAAAACCGAGGTTTCGTGCCACGGTAGGTGTTGGCACAGTTAAAAGCTCTTACTGGTCAAGGACCTCAGTCCTGAGTGCAAGTAACGATCCAAATTTGAAGCCCTTCACTGATATATGGCAACATCTCTAAAAGAGGTGAAAATGTCCACAACAATACACATGCAATCAATCAATGAGTCAGATCTTATGTATTGGGGCATACATTTTACAAAATTATTAAATCTATATATTTAAGTTAAAGTGAATTAATACATTGGTGTTATTGTCACTGTGCATGAAGAGTTTGTCTCTTTAATGACCTGGAGATTTTTTATTATGCAGTGTTACAACGATATCCGTATTCTTAATAAGGAATAAACGAAATTAGGGAATCTGAAGTGAATACAAAGGATAAAACATATAGACAACCCTAGATCCGTGGTCCATCTACTTCATTTGTGCTAATGCTTTTGTTCTTGAATTCTTCTTCTTCTGGGATCAGTACAAATTAGTTTAACCTATCAAAATAACACTAAGTAATCAATTAACCTTTTTTGCGACTTGTTAACTTGACAAGACCTTTTGGAAACGTCACTGAATAGAGAATACAGACCCAGATGTATTCTTATGATTCTGATGCTCCGTGACATTATGTTGGTGAATTAGACTTTGGTGAGTAATTCAGTCCATTTATATGAACACAAAGCTGATGGGGCTCGAACCAAGGAACGCTGTTGTGTAGCAGCTATTCCCTTGAAAGTTGATTTATATCAAAAGATTTAGAGGAGAGCACTGTCGCTTTTTCTTCAACATGTTCCTTGAGGTATTTGATGTTTTCTACCGTCTCGATTCAAATAAAATAACAGAACACTATCAATACTTATCAAAAGTACATTGATTCAACCTGACTTTCTATTTCCTGTTCATTTTACTTTGTTATATATGTTCTGAAACTATGATTGAGATAGAGACGTCACCATACGTAAAGGTAAAAGACTTCAAATTTGGACCTACATACGTGTATACTCGGCACTCAGGGCTAGTGACAAGGGGCCTCGGTTTTTCTAGGCCTCTTAAGCAGTTTTGTCAGATACAAGGAAATTACCCTGAGAACCTAATTTGCACTTCCCTTAACCTGATCATTACGTAAGGGCAGCCATAACGACCTTTTCTGGTTTAGGCAAATGACTGGAGTAAAAATTTAACCTTCACAAAAAGCTGTTTTTGATTTACCCTGGTATTGCACGGAACGAAAGTGTTACAGAAAGAGAGACTGACGGACGGGCAGATAGAACGAAATAAATATTCCCTGCTCGGTGAAAGCAAGGGACAATTATTTCTTGTGTACCTCCCTATGTCTTAAAAATATACATATTGACTCAGAGGTCAAAGCCAAGTTAATAAATTCATAAAATGGCTTCCTGTTTCACGACTTTCCATAACTGGAAATGACTCATCGATTTGAAGATCAAATGTGACAGGTCAAGGTCACAATTCTATAATCCCTGGATTAAAAAGTATATTATATCAAAAGTATATATATATTTGAAATTATTGTCGAAATTAAAATCTTTTTTGCATTCTTAGTATACATGTATTATATTAAGAATGGAAGAAAAAAAAATTTAATTTCGACTATAATTTTAAAGGGAGCACTTGTTGAGAAGTAGTCTCTTACACTTTTATGAGTGATTGTTATTACCTATGTAAAGTAAAGAAAATGCTTGATCATGCAGTGGGTGCACATATTTGGTTGTCTTTCTATTTCGAATTCATTGTTCTTTCGAAAAGTCTGAGTCCATTGGGATATTAAATCCGTGTCTATAACCTACAGATAAATAATTAATATTGCCTTAATTAGTGATTATTCCTCTTATGAACATCACGCTTTCATACCCTAGGGAAATAGATTCACATCTGAAAGCCAGAATGAAAGCGAATTAGCAGACGGTGATAAACGTGCGTCCCAACAATTAGCGATCCCATTTACAACTAGATTGATACTCGGGTCTCAGAATGCTCTTGTGATTCTCCTGAGTTATATAACCTTATCTATATAGTATTATCTACAGAAGCTCACCTAGCTCACCAATTCTTACGACATATGCTTCTGGGACAAGTTTATCCTTTGGGCCAGTTTATCAAATTTGCATTAATCAACGCTTTTTACCGTTGCAGTGGAAGGAAATCATCTGATTGTATGCAAATTCAAATGGAACTGCTATTGCCCAGGTAAAAACAATACTGTTTTGTTTACATACAGGTATTTGGTAATTTTAGAACCCTGAAATGAATATTGCGCTTGCAATACATGTTTATTCCAGCACATAAATGAATTGTCAGATTATTCTGAATGAATTTCACTGGCCGGTCGTTTTTGTGAAAGCAGAATGCATTCATTAAGAAAGTTCTTTCTTCGATTAAGCAATAATTTACATTTGTAATTAACAAAAACACCAAATTACAGATGATTGAAAATAATATAAAAAGAAACACTAACAAAAAGTATTAAAGAACCACATTGTTTTAGCTGTCCATCAGTCTTCTCTAAATGATAAGATCATTACATTAACAGATTATAATGGAAAGTCAACCGTTTTGGAATTTGTCACTGTGATAAACATAAACTGTCTATTAAGATTCCCCGAGTAACAGTAAATCAATGGTAAACTCACTACGAAACAAAATAAATCAACACTTTGATTTTCAACTGAAATATATCACGGGCATCCGCAAATTAAGATACTAAAGTATCTACCGGTAGTACTTTCTTTGGAAATATTTTAACTACAACTACTTCTGCACATCAAACCTTGTACATCCCACTCTGGTCTCGAAAAGAGACAGGAGTCTCACATTGTTATGATTATTCAAAAGAAAGAAAAGATAGAGAGAGCAAGAAAGAGAGTTGTATTTTGAAGAAATCCAAGACCAAAGTTGTGACCGACCAGGATTAAATGATCAGGACTTATCTGGGTTTTTTAAACAGTATTTCTACATCATCGCACCTACCATTATCAGTTTTTTTCTTCAAGATTTTCATACATCTGTTTGATTATTATGTAAGACAACAAGGTATCAATAGATTCTCGAATTTGTTTTTTGTAGAGAGTACAGGACGATTATATCAAAGAACGCATGCACTAAGCGTTAGCTCCACGTCATATTTTTGCCGATAAAGAAAAAGTGCAGGAGGTCCACGAGTCGACGCTTATGGTTTTCAACGTCACCTTTCTCAATTCAATAGAACTGCCAAAATTACCTTTTGTCATTGTGCAAACGTTGATGCAACTTTTGTATTTGTTTGTAATGTGTCTTTCTGTTCAATAAGTAAATATTTAGATATCAATTAATGCAATTATCGTTAAAATTTTAAATTTATTTTAATTTTCAATTTTAAAAATAGTACATTTATAACAATATTTATGCAGACAGAATTCTCCTGTATTTTTGTTTGAATTGTTTTTGATATTGCTTAAAATGCATTGTTACATTTTTATCTAGATTTTTAGAAAAAATAAATAAATTTTACACTGCTCATTAACATCTAGTTTATTGATAGTAATTTTTATAATACGTCGTCAATATATCTAATTAAGGAATAGATTTCAATTTTTTTTTATTTCGTGAAGTGATCAGTAGAGTGGCTTGCGTTTATGCAAAAAATTATCACGCAAGCCATGAAATCAAAAAATCTTACATTTATTCCTTATATTTACATTCTCTTGATTGGATGCTAATCCATGTGCTACAAGCCCCACTTCTGTCTATTTATCCTATTTGATTTTTTTTAACCGAGCCAATCGACGATAGTACATTGATGTAGAAATAAAGTACATTGACTATTTGTAAGTTTATCTCGGGCAAAGACATTGGAAATGTAAATATTGTCAAAAGAAGGCTACAATAAGTGTTTTCTTGTCAGATATTAGGTTTTGAATAAATTCTTCACTTTATGATCTTGAAAAAGTCTACTTATAACAAAACACATTTGGTACCCATGTGAATTCCAATAGACTGCTGAGAGATCTAAGCTCAAAAAAGAACAAAGATATACTGAAAATCAGAATCTCATGTATCTTTTCAATATACACGTACACAGAGCGTCTGTATGTACAACCAGAATAATTTTTCAATAAATAATTTTGCCAATGACCAATGACAAGGCATTACAAAGTAAATTTACGAGTCCCAATTAATTGAAAAAAGCAGCTGTCAATAATGTCAAAAAGCGTGGACATTAATTAATCATAGAGAAAGGTTATATAGTGTTGAAAAGTCATATGTTGTTTGATGTTATTGGTTTTGATTGCTGCAGAACTGAAGGGTTATGGTTTTATATTTCACTTTGACTACAACGCTACAGATCACGCTATTCAAATAAGGTGCAATTTACGGCGTTAAGTTTTTCTGCACACGGTTGGGGTGTATTTTTCAACTTTCCAGCACTGATAAAGCAACGACCCTTCATTCCATTATTCTAGACAAATTTAATGACCAATATTTATATTTTTCCACCTTCTTACCCTGTATATTTGTATCAAAATACACCTTTAGACATATAAAGACATTTAAAGACATCTTAAACAAGGTATAGTCAGTAAGTCAACATAGCTGTTGGAAGACAAAAAATTCAAAACCAGTTTAGTTATTGGTCTAAAGAGAAAACTATAAAGGATAAGGAGGAGTATAAAATACAAAGGTTGTTTATAAATGTGCCTAGAATTAAGGAATGAAAGGTAAAAGTTTGTCCAATGCTGGAAAGTGGAGAAAAATACCTTAACCGTGCGCAGAAAATCTTGCACCGTAATTTGCACTTTATTCGAATTTCGATCAGGATCTGTATCAGACTCAGAAGTCAAATATTTAAACGAAACGCAACACTTTTGCCGCTTTGATTAAATTTGCTAAAAGTTCCTTTATTTCTATGTATCCACATCTGATTTTTACTACTTCTCGAACTCCTTGTTGTTCTCCTGAAGTTCTCCTTCTCTGCTGTTTATATTTGAGTGAGAGATAAAGAGTAGAACATTTAAACTGAAACCCGTTCTAAGGATTTTAATGTAGTATAAGAATCTAGAATTCTATCCCAGTTCCTCTTAAGTACCAATGAAATAATGATCCTCACAAACAAACAAAAATATTGTTACCTGCAGCTTCAAGTGGGACAAGTAGATACTAATTGTAATATTCTCTCTCTCTCTCTCTCTCTCTCTCTGGACACGAAGGAAAAAAGGTTAACAGTAAGGGTTTGAGAACAATTTCTTTAATCAAGCATAATTATTCTTGACAAGTCTCATAAAAGACTTCCTTATAAAATAATTTGACAGAAAAGCAAATAGGTACATAATCAATAAGATACGAGCTACAGCATAGTGCAAGATATTCATAATTTTGAAAGAGACATCCTTGTGATCAAATGTAATGTTATGTAAGTTCACAATTATTACTTAAAGACAGATTTTTGTCTTTTTTACAGATCCATCTGATTTTTTTTATACTTCAAATGATACAAGGTATTAACAGTGCTAAACAAAAAATCTTTGTCTTAATACATGTTTAAGCTGGTTTGCTGGTTCAAGTTCTCAGGAAAAGAATGTATAAATCTCATAACGTTAATAAAACGCCAACAAAATTTGTCGTTATCTCTAAGATTAGACTGATGAATGATATTTTGTTAAAGTGTATAACTGATGTTGTTAAGAATTATACTAATAATTATTCATCGTGACAATGTCTCATTTACAACGGGAAAATAAAAAGTAGTCGAACGAATTGTGTTTTCTGCGTCGAATTGAAATTTGCTCGGAGTAACATTGCCTTGTTCTGAGATACTTTATATGAAAAGCAGCAGTTAATATTAACCTGCCTGATAAGCTGCCGTTATTAAAAATTATTGCTGTCATATAGGCTTTTACTGCCATGATTATTGAATGTTCAGGTGCAGTTTTGAATGTTAAAACTGCAGCAAATGAAAAGATCTTATATGCATTTGATTTGTTTTATCTGGAAATGAAATGCAGAACATAAAATTCTTAATTCAACCTTTTATCATGTATTGATTAAGGATTAAAATGAAAAAAAATTGTAACTTGAAAACGAATTTTCAGTTACATCATCTACATATTTAGTAGCATCAATAAAATAACTATATAAAATGATTTTATACATCTTGATGCTTGTCTCCTTATTTACGATACCAGTCTTATTTTTTTACTTTTCAGCTGGCAGACCAGCTCTTCCAACAATATGTATATATATTGTTGCTTTTGTAATCCTATGAAGCACAATTTATTCAAAAGAAAATTACATGAAACAAAAACTTCTATCGACGACCTTTGCAAATTTGTTTAGCTCACCTCGGCTAAAAGTTCAAGTGAGCTTCTCCAGTCATCTGTTGGTCGTCTTTCTGTCTGTTTCTCACATTTTCAACTTCTTCTCCAGAACCACTTTTAGTCAGAGTTGTAACGAAGCATTATTGGACGAAGGGAAATTTAAATTGTTTCAATGAAGGACCAAACCCCCTTTCGATTGGAGAAAATTAATAAGCACAAAAATAGGATGGGGTCATTTAAAAAGTCTTCTCAAAAGGTAATATAGATTCTAAATTGTTCGTATTATGACCCCGGGGGGCTAGAATAGGGCCAAAATAAAGAAACAAAGATTAATATTGGTTGAAATATAAAGGAAATAAGTTTAAAATTCTTCTTATTGAGATGGTAAAACTTATTAAAACTGATAAAGATTGAGTAGATTTTTCATTTTTCAAATCCTTTCCCCCGGATGTAGGGTGGGACTACAATAAGTTATTTTTTTTAAACAAAATATTTAGCAAAATCTTTCAAGATCTTCTCAAGAACTTCTTCTCCTCATTCACACCTGATTGTAACTCTGGTGTTTAGAGGGGTCTTTGTTTTGTGTGATGTAACCAAATTATAATGTTTAAAAATTCATAGGATCGGTCGCTGTTCGTAACCCTCAACTTTTGCACTACTACTGAGTTTTTTTATCCATATAAATTTAATAAAGTACATGTAACTGAATTTCCAATGCTTATTTTGTTTAAAATCAGTACTAACCCCTGTATTGATACATGTTGGGGTAAGATTTCCTCTTTGTTTAGTTATAAACGCTCGTATTAAAATCGACAATCTGCATCTGCTTAAAAGAAATCTCAAACACAAGGGGCAACATAAGTCCCTTAAATACTTTTTCACCATCTCTTACCTTGTTTTGTCCAGAAAAGTTCATAGTATTTTGTTTGGTTTTTAACCTTGTTGTATAAACATAAGTCCCTAATATGATGTGTACATACAAGTTTCTTCCCACGTGGTATACAACATAAATCCCTAATTTACTGTCTTCCATAAGATTCTAACCACGTGGTATACAACATTCATCCCTAATTTACTGTGTTTTACAAGATTCTCGTGCTCACCACGTGGTATACAACGTAAATTCCTAATATACTGTCTTTTACAAAATTCTTACCACGTGATTAACAACCTGAATCCGTAATTTATTGTCTACTATACAAGATTCTTACCACGTGGTATACAACATAAATCCCTAAAATATTGTCTCCTTCAAGATTCTAAGCACATATGCTATACGACATATATCCCTAATTTACTGTCTTCCACAATATTCTAACCACGTGGTTTACAACGTAAATTCCTAGTATACTGTCTTCTACAAAAATCACACCACATGGTATACATCATAACCTCTTTATATACTCGACACTACAAGATTTATACAACTTGGTGTATGTACAACATAATTCCCATACTTCCCTAATATAATGTTATTTATCAAATTCTCAATCTCGGCTAGATTTAAAACATGACGAGAGGAAAAAAAATGACAAATAGACAGTAATCTATCGAAAACTTTTCCATTAATATTAAAGATATATTTTGCACGCAATCACTCAGTGCAGTGAAAGTTCGCCGATATTACTATGACCACGGCACATAAAACCTTCTTTAGTTTTAACTGCTGTGCACACAAAAGGATATATACATTATTGTGGAAAGTGAATGATTTTGTCGGAATATGAAATGCTATTTTTATTGAAATTGAAATGGGAAATATTGTTTAGAAGCACTGAGGATTAAACTTCCAGATACCAGATAATTACTGTGTCAGATGGGCGTCTCAGAACCATGATTTACGTTTACAGAAAAAGCGAAAAGAATAATGGAAGCATATTAAAAAATCAGCACAGCATTATTGGGTATTAATTTTTTTATGGATATTTTGATTTCGATAAGGATTCCCGATGAAATTTTATTTGCAAGTCTGAGTTAATTTTCATAACTAAGTACGATCAGATTCAATGGTGAGAAGGCAGACAATGAAATCTGACTCACTTCTGATTAATAAAAAGCGCCAACCAGTCTTATGTGTCAACTCTTGATGAAATTGCTCAAAAATGAAGTATAACTAACTCTTTTTATACCAAAGACCAGTTTTTAAGATAGCTCCAAATCATTATACTGATACAATATTGAAAAAGTAAACCTATAATACATAGACCGGTAGTACAGTCATGTATAACATTTATCTAAAAGAGTTTTATATTAGGTAAGGTTCTATTCACCAACAAAAAATTCTCAAGTATATGATATGTTTCAACAGGCGATAGCCTGATACTAAAAAAATTAAATCAAGAAGTTTCTATTTTATCATGCAATTTAAATCTTAAATGATGTTTTTTAATACGCATTTTCGAGGCAGCTAATATGACAGTGTCATCATTTTTTAGAACTCAATTCTGCATTCATGAGAATATGGGATGCATGCTACAAGAAGTCGTTAAAATGATATTTGCATTCATATGTCCGCAGTAAGAAAACAATAAATCCAACTCTACCGACGCATCACATCACAATTATTTCTGCTTTGACTTCCAATTCTAAGAAGATACAACGAACAGAATTCTGATAAGGTTTCCTAATTTTTCTCACTTCAAAGCAACTTAAGGCAACCAGGCAGGTTCATGTTACAATATTTTCACTATTGAATTTCAGAATACTACTTCTCGGTTTCAAAGATTTTTCTTCTACTGGAAATTCTCGAAATAACAATATGTTAAGAGCAAGTATCAAATTTTCCATCTTTGTTTATGAAAAAGCGGGAAGTCCTTTAATTTCCATATTATATGTTGATTTCGTACATATTTATTTATCAATTGCACTAAATGTTAGAATGTTGGAATGTTTTCAAGACCAAGATTAGTTTATGAAAATGTCATGGACGAATGGTGTCGAACGACTTCTTCTTTACCATATAAAAAGTTTAAGGTTCCCACTCAATTGTTACTACATATAATCAAAGATCATATTTATTTCTTTATCTTAAATGTGAAGAATTTTTCACCTCACATCATGTGAATTTGATACAGAATTTTAACTTACCTGTGATTAATGCTAAGCAGGCAGCAAAAGAGAAGACCAAAATGAAGCTGTTCATTGTCAGGGAAGGTTTTTGCTACGGCTGTGATATCTGTATCGCTCCGCTACCAGTGGACGTCTTCTTGTTAAATGCTCGCGACACGCTAAAGGGGCGGATATATCAGAATACCCTAACCAATCCTTAGCTGCTCTTCGACTGCTTCTGTTGATTGCAACAGAAAGGCCTATATAATAATATCTAACAAAATCCTCAAGAGTCAAAAGATAATCAATCCCTAAAATATTCATACCAATCCAGTTGATTTTCTAGCATATTGACTGATTTCTGCTTTCATGTTTATTATTTCTGATTAAGATCGTTTTATCGATAGAGACATAAAACATTACGTAGGTTTGCAAAATTAACTACAGGGTAACCTTGCAACTTTAAACGGGTGACATTATTGAGCAGCCCGCCCTCCAATTCTTATAAAACTTAGTCAAATGTGAATATTTACATTTGCAAATGTTTTCCTTTATATAACACTACTGAAAGCAATGCGTATCTATAACTGTATAAATACCATTACGGGGTCAAGAGGTCATAGATGTGCGTATGGATAATTGTTTGACGTAATTTCTCAGTGTCGTCATAAAGGGTCGACGCGCGTTCAGTGGATTACATACATGCCGTTGGGTTTGAAAAATAATGCATTTCACACGTTAAAAGTCACAATCAGGCAAATATAAAGTATGAAAAAGTCACAAATGTAAATATAAGTAATGAGGTATCATTTTTTGAGTTTTATTGGGATGTAAAACGGGTTGGCACATGATCAAATCTTACATAAAGCCCTTCGGGCTTTATGAAATTTGATCACGTGACCAACCCGTTTTACATCCCAATAAAACTCAAAAAATGATACCTTATTTCTTAATTATACGTGCGATTTTGTGGCCATTAGTGGCATTAAAGTAAATTGTTGTATTTCTTTTGTAGACAGTAAAGTAAAGTACATTTAATTTGATAAAACACTAATACATCGTCCATGCAAGGCTGTTGGTGTTGTTGGGTATTTGTGTAACGTGAAGAAATTTTGAGGTTACTTTTCCTCGATGAATTGATAATGAATTAATTGAACTGAACATATGTTACTGGGACAATCTTGAAAAGTTCAGCATCTTCTTTTTTTATACATTGACAATATAATATTTGCCTTTCTCTTTGCCGACAGACGGTTATTCTGAGTTGAATCCTTTTTGATATCTTTTTGGGGAAGATTTTTTGTTATTATGTGTCTTACAAAATGTCCATTGTAGCTGTTGTCATTAGACAGTTATATCCACACGTATCATGTGATTTGAACATAACTTTGACACAGCGAAGACCTACATGTAGTTATGTTCGTTTTATGTTTAGGTTAAAGACATACTTAGGTAAGGTCATATGATTGCACCAATAAACAAACTTATTACCCTAGTAACTTATTAAGTCAAAAACTAAGCAAGCTTTATGTTACGGTATATTTCTGATCATACTAGAGCTTACAGCGGATGTGACCTGTCAACAAGGAATGCTTTCTCCTTTAGTGAGCTGATCCATTTGTGCTGTGTCCAAGTGGCAGTCTTTTAATACTGAGCACAATATATGTTGTTTACAAGGTGAATGAGATCTATATCGATCACAGTACGTCATCTTTACATTTTTCATTTGATTTTAAACAGATTGAATTGATATTTTACCAAAAAAGATAAGTCTTGATAATTTTTTTTGGTTAACATTAGATAAGAATTCCATTTAGAACCATTGAGTAGTGTAGTGTACAGATATTTTTTTTTTCAAAAAGTATTATTAACCTAAAATAATTTAGAAAAAAAATAATTGCATTTAAAGTTCATAGATTTATTGGCAATAGAAGACATCTGACACAGATATCTTTCGTAAATTGAGATAATCTGCAAAACTAGATGACACCAATGTTGTGAAATAAAAACTTTTTTTTACTGTACTTATAAATTTAATATTAGAATTTCTCAAATTACCGTTCCTAAACGTAAATAAACCATAATGCCAACGTTAAAACTTTGATTTACCAAAGTTTTAACTTTGAAACTCTGATTTACTATAGTGATAACTATGACACTCAAGTGATAAATATTAACTCGGAAAACTGATTTTCATTTGAGTGTTCACTATGAAAACTTTAATTACAATATTGACCACTATGAAAACTTTGAAATATTATTAATAGTAATCACTACATGCATGTCATTATATTGATAACTATGAAAACTGATTTACTTTTCGCAACAATATATTCAAGAAGTGGTGTGAATCAGATGTGGATACTAAAAATTTCCAAAGAACTTTTGGGCAATTTGAAATCACACGATTTTACCAAAATTAACAGCTTCAAAACTGACGACTTTTCAACTTTATACACAACCATTCCCCACGTTTAATCAAAGTCCGGGCTTTTTGATATCATTGACAGCTGCTTTTTCAATAAAAATGGAACTCGTAAATTTACTTACTTGGTCGTCATTGGTCATTTGCAAAATTATTCTGTTAGACACATTATTCTGATTGCACACACAAGTACTCTGAAGTTGACATCAAAAAGATGCTCGAGTGTCTGGTTAAATATATACATGTGGGAGACCAGGTCTTCCAATTGCACTCTGTTATTAGCAGACCTATTTTTGTATTCATGAAGCAGAATTTGTGAACAATCTTATTCGTAAAAAGAGGAAAACACAAGTAATCGTGCTAAGGCCTTCAACTCAACATTTAAATATATCAACGACGTATTGTCAATTAACAATGCTATTTTGCAATCCTATGTCGATACGATATACTATGTATCCTAGTGAGCTTGAGATAAAAGATACCACAGAGTCTGACGACACATCTGTTTCATACTTGGATATTTTACTTGAAAAACACGTTAATGGTAATAAATCTAACAACCATGCTCTATGATAAACGTGATGACTTTCACTTTTCTATTGTCAACTTCCCTTATTTATGCAGCAATATACTTTCATCACCTGCATACGGCATGTTTTTAACTGTCATCGCGGTCATAGTTCATTTACCCTGTAAATTAGCCCGGCTTTCAGTACTTCTGAGTACTTTGATTATTAAGGTATCTGTATACACTGTCTATGCGGCAAGTTTCTATAAATTAATACAGTTGTGAACGTTTTGTTTTATCCCAACAATTAACAGAATTAATTCATTTTGATCAAAGT
Organism: Saccostrea glomerata; assembly: GCA_003671525.1. Lineage (NCBI taxonomy): Eukaryota > Metazoa > Mollusca > Bivalvia > Ostreida > Ostreidae > Saccostrea > Saccostrea glomerata. The sequence continues at coordinate 1,116,567 of PRKT01000080.1, forward strand.
AGTATATCTTCATATTTATAGGTATAACATGACATTTTCACTTCATTAATACACTCTTAGTTATGTTTTAATCTTTTCATCACAGTTCATAAACATATTCTTTAACTGAATAAAATTCAAAATTTTATAAACAAGTTGACAGTTACTAGTACCCCTTAAAAGAACAAAAACTTATACATCTTTAGAGAAGAACGAATATCCTCTTTATTTAGCCGTTTATAGGCAAGATTTGAAATAAGAAGTTTTACATTTATGTGATACTTTGCAGTAATAGTAAGCTTTGTAGGTACAATAGATTTAATAATAATGTGAAATAAACAGAAAAAATAATGCACTATATAAGTAAAAATAAAAACATACAAATTCTCCAAGTGCCTAATCACCTAATTTTTCTTATCTTTAAAGTATATTTGTTGATCAATTTTCAATTGGAAAATGCATACCATGTATTTCTATTTGCAGTTCTTGAAAACTTGATTTGAGATTTTTCCTAATATGATAGTATCCAGTTTAATGATGAAGTTTGAATAACTGCATCAGGTAAATACTGTTACCTAGAGAATACAAAGACATCTGTGTATTTTCAATTACTTAATGCTTCATTTTCAAAACCTGGGAATCAGAATACCTTAGACAATGAAGAACCTGGGAACGTTTTTAAATTACTGAATCTACAATTGCGTAGAAAGTATGCTCAAAAGGGAAAAAAAACAAATCGATTTGCTTTGTGTCAACTGAAACAGTCAATCTGGGGAAACTAATTGAAATATTTCTAATTTAATATTCGTGAATTCATTTGATTAACACTATTTACATATCAAATACTGATTATGCAGACGTTCTAACTTACAATCTCTATGGAAAACCATAACATATACAAATGATGTTGATACATGAAACAGCATTATTCATAAATCGCATGTTGTTCGAAGATGTGCCGGGAGTGATTTTCTTCCGCATTTTTCATGGCTATTTTATTTTTCCAGCACTCTATTCGATAAGCGTAGAACAATTTCCCTTCCTCTCGGAGACTGGAAGAACAGCTTCATAAGGCGGGAGATAGGACATCCGGTCACGAACCTGAAACGCAGTACGAATTAACAAGTAATTTTTCTTATAAACATTTAATAGGGTACCCTAAACAATTTCCATACAGCCCTTGCAAATAGAAGGTTTCCGTGATTCTTTAGTTATTTCTCCGTCAACAAGGATATAGGGATAATGAATTGGTGTATTTCAATATTTTTCGTCTTTGATGTTTTGTGCTGTGTTTCTTATTGTCAGTAAGCCTACCAGCAAGTTTTCTTAATTCATTATACATTATTATAACATTATATTGTGGAAGTCATGCCATTTTGTAAAATATGATGAACCTTGTACGGCCACTGCTGGAAGCAGTGCTCCAGTGATGGCTTGTATGTGCTCCGATAAATATCTATTTGCTTCACCTTAATCAGGGATAAGAAGTAAGGAATATAACGAATATATGTGTGACGGTCGCAGTGCAGAAAGTTTGGGACTGAATAGAAAGGTGCTTGTAAATTAGGAATTTGTTTTGTGTAAGTGCAGCATATAGCTTTGGCTGCGTATAAAAAGAGAAAAGTCCAACAAGATAAAGTGTTGAAAAGAGGTTGTTCTGGAACTGAGTATTTTTAGACATTAATTGCATGATCGTGAAATAGACATGAGGAATACCTTCCCCATGAAAAATATCCCCCCTTGACATCGTCCTCATATATATTCATGATTAACATTTTTTCAACGTAACGTAAAAACATAACGGTTCGTACTTTCTCAAAATATAATTAATCTTTTCTTAACATTGAGTCAACTCTTACATGTATAATGGCTGGGTTTTTTTTCTCTCACAACACTCCTTAATATCTACTCAAAAGAACTAAAACAGAATATTGTTCTTTGTAATTTAAAACCAGTGATACGAAGATGTAAATTGGTACTGTGATTAGTCAAAAAGAGGGAGAATCAATATCAAAACCTGATTAAGTTACGTAATATGTGTGAAAGTAATTTCACGCAAAATATATAGGCAATAAGTTATAATATTCGGATCTTAATCGTAAACAGCTTCCGACAGAAATACTTAACAGTATTAATTAATTATTACCCAAACATATGACTACTACTGAGCCATTTATTAATTGCAGTGCTCATAGTTAATATTTGAAGTTTTCTTGACATGCATGTTTACTGCAAAAGTCAAAAATACCCATATAACTCACTTTTTGTCAAAATGATAAAGTATTAACATATATTCTACCTTTTCAGCCATTTTGAATACTCTTATCAAATTTCTTCCCGCCAATTTTTCAAGATCTTGCGTTGACCATCCCCTGCTCACAAGCTCGGCGAAAAGATTAGGGTATTTAGACACGTCTTCCAAACCAGCTGGCGTTCTGCATTGTACAAATACTTTAATATTTATCAAATACGGGACACAACAGAATATTAACGCTAAAATGTTACATTTATATGTTTTGCTTTAGCTCAAACGTATGATTTTTAAAAAGGTTAGTCTACAAAGCAAAACACTCACGTCGGGATTCCGTCATAGTCACCACCAATACCCACGTGGTCCACACCAATCAGATTTTTTATATGTTCCACGTGATCTGTTAATTTGAGAGCGTGAGAATCAATATAGTATAATAAAGAAAGTAGATAGAGTAGGATAGTGTGGTGGTAATGTCTTCCAGCTTATTCAATACTTAAGAGCTTGTTCCGAGAGCAATCAATGTTTGAGCCTGTCTTCTGACAATAGAGTGGATGTTGCAAGGATTTCTCACCTCTTCATCAGGCTAGAAAAGTAGGTCAGAATCCTTATCTGAAGCAAATCTGGTAAGTAAATGTGCATCCTTACAAGCATCACTATGAAATATGCACCGAGTAGAGTTATAGTTACTTTGGAATGAAACGTACTTGAGCTTTAGGACTGTTCGATTTCTTCATATATCATGATGTAGAAGACGGGTAAGAGAAGTCACTAAAGGGTAAATAGAGCTCGAGGATAAAGAAAGTAACGAGTACAGAAGTGGATAAATTGTAAAGAAGTGGATAACAAATAGAGAAGCTAATAATTGGTAAAGGAGTGGAAAAGGGATAGAGAAGTGGATAAAGTGTAAGTAGGGGATTATGAGTAGAGAAGCCAAATATGGATAGAGGAGTGGGGAATGGTTAGGGGAAATGTGAAAAAGGAAATATTAGGTAGAAAGGATTGTAAAATGATGATCAATTATGAATGTGGAGGACGAATGGTAAAGCAGAGAACATATAGGAAAATGGAAGATGAGTAGGATGGTTAGCTGATGAACAAGTAGGATGGTTAAATACGAACTAGTGGGATGGTTAACTTATGAAAGAGTAGGATGATTAAATACGAATGAGTGGGATGGTTAACTGATGAACCAGTAGGATGGTTAAATACGATTGACTGGGATGAACTGAACTGAAGGAAGAGCAGGATGGAGGACGAGCAGGATGGTACACTAAAAGATCATATGGATGATTTACATGAAACGAGTAAGATGATTAACTGGAGGAAGAGTGGGAGGTTAACTGCAAGACCAGTAGAATAGGTAACTAAAGGACGAGTAGTATGGTTAACTGGAGGATGAGTAGGATAATGAATTGGAGAAAGAGTAGGATGGTTAACTGGAGGATGAGTAGGATAATTAATTGGAGAAAGAGTAGGATGGTTAACTGAAGGATAAGTAGGAAGATTAAATGGAGAACGAGTAGGATGATTAGCTGGAGGATGACTAGATGAAGTAGATGATAAAAAATAGATGCAAAGTAGAAAATATGACTAGGAAGTTACTCGGAGAGAAGTATGAACAATTAATGTATAGAGGGGACGCGCAGATTTGTAGAGTGGAGATCTGGGAGGAGAGCGGAGAACATGAAAGTGTTGTGTTGATCGGTCGGAATAGTATACTAAAGAAGTGGAAAAAATAAAGAAAATAAAGCTATTTTATACTGATTCTGATGTGCATATAACATTACAATTCAATGGGATTAAGATTTTTACAAAGAAGGATAGACTTTCCTTGCTATAAGCTGAAAGTTTGAGATACATATCAAAATACTTCTAGAAGCGGCCAGCTTCTCAAATATATTTAATATATACAATCTACACAAAAATTTCAAGATACCAAAATTGCTTATTTATTCACAGATAAAGAATAGGAGAAAATGCATAGTTTATGGTAATTTTTAAAATCCTTACAATACCTCCTCCATTGACTGGAAATACTAACGCTAACCACATGAAACGCAGTTAGGAGATAATTCATTATTACATAACGAAGGTAAACGTCCTGATAATGTAATACAATCATATCAAGGAAAAAGCCTGCAAATCAATCAATCAATTAAAATATCCCTGCATGTTTGTTTTCAGATTCACCGAAATGCTAGATTATTGTTATCAAACTTTATCCTTTTAGAATATAAACTGACAAGTTCAAATCATGACTGAACAATCCCTCCGTAATGATGGGGTGAGCATTGACTTTTAAATAAAATCACACCTTTCTGTTTCCTCTATCCTTTTTTTCTCCCGAAATTTAATAACGAAGCAACTTCTTTTGTTTTTAAATCACAAACACCTATAAAACGATAAAATGAATAAAGCACAACAGATTAATGCCAAACAAATTATTGATTCGGTCTTTTTTCCCCTATTTTCTATCTTTCAATTATCATAAATCGCATAATGGTGTGTCGTTTAAACCAAACATAATCTGATTTTACTTTGTAAGTGAATTAAAAGTGGAAATGTAGGAGAAGATATTTCCCTATTTGTTCATTTCATCTGTCCAGAAAGGTTAGTTTAAGACTGACTACACCGTTAAAAACATATTGGCCCAATTTTATTGACTGGATAAGCACTCAACAGAGGGCACAGAGTAGAAACATGTCGCCTGTAGGTCATACTGGTTTCTATGGAAGCTCATTTAGGACGTATCAATGATATTTTGGAATATGTATTAGTATACAGTTAAAGTATATCATTGAGAAAGTTAGCAAGATTCCAGTTCCCCGAGACCAGGACTATTTACCGAGGCGCAGCGCGCCGAGGGAAATAGTCTTGGTCCCTAGGAGCTAGAATCTTGCTACCTCCCTCAATAATATACTATAATTGTTTTATTATACCGATAAAAATTTAAATTGTAAAGATCACTTTTTAAAAAAAACATTTATAGATTAACTAATCACTTTTCTCATATATAACTGAATAAAATCACATTTTTTTTTTTGAAAAACTTGATAATTACGGATAACCGCGAATTAGCTTTCGATGGAGGGATGAGCTCTAAAAACTAACGCACGAGGATTAGCATGACTAGCTTTCGACGGAGGGATTAGCTCAAAAACTAACGCACGAGGATTAGCAAATTCACAGCGATCTCTAGAGAATTGTTCAGATCTAATCACTTAATTTTGTATAGGGAAAAATCGGTAGATGTATAATAAATATTTTTATGTGCATGGTAATTGTAGTTGTCGCGTGTTCGATATAAGGGTCACATGATATTTTGCAGCTCGCATGGTTCTACGTTTATCTCCGCTCGCTTGTTTCTTGGAATGACAAGTAAGGTTAATTAAAGTTAAACACAGTTCGTAAAAGGAATGTGTCCACCATTTTTGTTCGGATTCTCGCTAAATCTGCAGCCCCCTATATGTAGGGCAGGACTTCGTCACTGAGCAGGGTAATCAGTCGACACTGAGGCCTCTTCAGAAGAGCGAACATTCGCGAGCGCTCGGCAAAATTCCTCATACCTTTGGCGAGCGCTCGCGAACGGTCGATAACCAGCACGAACACGGGTCGCCATTCCTCGCCGATACCCATGACAATAAAGCAGTCTGGTGTATCGAATCTGAAGAGTATACACTGGTGTTGATGTATCGTAGATAATGAAAAATGGCGTATGCCTATTTACGAGTCGTGTTCAGCTTTAAGAATATTTTGTGGACAAAATGGAATCTTCTGCGTAGGACTTGGAATTGACATGTATATACATTATATTTTTTGTCAAAGTTTGCAATTAATAGTAGTTTGATATAGATATAAACTATAAAGTGTTTCTGAATCTTGAGAATGTTTGTATATTGAAAATAAAGAGCTAGCTAGCAGCATCCTGCTTACGACACATGTGTTTGTTGATTATTTAGCACTTAATTTATATTTGTACGAACGAAGTGAGGGAGAATATAATATCATTTTTGTTATATAACCGGTTAACAGTTGAACGATGCGAGTATCCATTAGTAAAACTGCTATATTCGGTTACTCTGTTGAAAATACATTTTACATGGAGAATACGTAGAAAATATGTTACATGTATATTGTTTATAAATATATATACTGTCTACTTTAACACATTTCCCTTATTTTATTTACAGTTAAACTTGATCAAATGGTTCAAGAATAGGGTCGATTTGTTTTAGATTAGTTTTCACAGTATAAAGCTGTGATTACCAGGTACTCGATCGGAAGATTACAATGTAGGCGAGTAACTGGTTACTAAAAGTCGTTTAAAAAAAGAATTAAATAACCAGGGCAAGTTCTTGAATTTGTTATTTATATCGAATTGAAATTGCATTTGAAATCTGTAATTGAAAGATATTTTTTTAAGATCCTACAGTGTATATCTGATATTGTCATAAATCAAGGTGATTGATTTTAAACTTTCACTCTAAAAGTATATCGATGAAGTATAATGCATTTTGTGTAGTTTCTGTCTGTTTGAAAACAACAATAGCGTCTACAATGAGAAGCAAGTTAATTCAAGATTGTTTAACACAATATTTTTCTAAAAAGAAAATGTTACTAAATTAAAAAAAAGTTATAAGTCTTAAATATGTTTGTGCATTTTTTATAATAAATTTCTTAACATTCCTACACGCTTTCATGACAATGAGCTCATTGACTTAAAAAAGGGAAGAAAAAAAAGCAATAGGAGTTACCGGTATTCAGAACTTCAATTTGAAAATATGTACCGGTATATTCTGCAGGCAACAGTTTATTAACTGACGACTACTAATGAAACATATGCCTTATTGAGATTTTTTTTTACCATAAGGTTATATCATAATTTTTATAAAAATAAATAAACAAAAAACAAATAATTGTCATTGAACGTTTTTAAATTTTTATTCATCCTGCCTCTGATAACGATCGAGAAGTTTTATTGGTCGAAAAAGATAGCGTATAATCCCCTATTATCATGACAAAATATTGCTCATATATAGTTTTTCCTAAGCTTATTGACGTGGTATCAAATCAATACCACCTTCAATTCGACAAAATGGTCTGATATCAATCCATATATATATCGTTTCCACTCGCAGGAATCCTAAGTATTGTCATAGCAGAATCATGGTAAACAATGGAAATTATACAGAAAGGTTTGATTTAACATTATTTAATAATCCCAAAGAGTGTAAATTCCTAATGGGGAACTATAAAAACTAATTTATATGTTCTTGGAAAATTGTAAATTGAACTCGGCATCGATCTCCCCAAAAGTCTTTTTTTTTGCCAATGCCTCCATATATTTCTGTATAATCCCACTACGTGAATAATTACATGTAATTAAAATTAGCCCATTTTAAGCCTTTTGGGAGGTTTTTTGTAACTACATGTAATACTCTTTTTCCGTAAATTGATTCTACAAAAAAGCACTCCAATTCCTTCCTCTACTACAAATTGGCAGGGGCCTGCTCTGAACAAATAAAAGAAGACACTACATTCAGTAGGCTTGAGAACCCCCTGTCTTACAAAATGACAGGGGCCTAAACTGAACAAATCAAGGAATACACTACATTCAGTAGGCTTGAGAACCCCCTGTCTTACAAAATGGCAGGGGCCTATACTGAACAAATCATGAAATACATTTAAGGACGTTCGATCCTGTGCTTTTGAGTCGAATTTGATCTGGACCTTTATTTCTAAAATTCTGCATCGTTTGTAGGTTTTAACGTTGAATTTAGATTATACAATGCAAATTAAACTATATCCATTGCAAAAACCGCAACTAAATCCCATTCAAGAAGGATTAAGCCAGGGACTATATTTTGTGGCGGAAGGTTTTTTTAGAAGAAAATTATCAATTTATCCCTTTTGAAGTACTGTTAATTTTAGATTCCTATTTCTCCATGCTGGTTGCACATAAAGCTGTTGTTTGCAGTGAAATTTGTTATGCGTGTTCTGAAATATCTATTAAATTATTTCTTATGAATTCTTTCGACGATTTATGACAAATAGAGTAAATACATTCTGAAAGTCCAGGAAAAAATTGAGCCAATTTTAACAGAAAATTGACAAAATTTTCGTTATGTCTAAAATTTCACATCATATACCCCCACTTTTGATGTTATTTTCTGAATATTTAAGATAACTTGGACCTATCTGCTTAAATTTAGCAAAAGTTTAAGACTTTAAAATAATTTTTTTGCTTGTTAAATTTTTAATGCCAGAAAAATCACATTTTCTGAGTGCAGAAATGTCAAGTAATTGATTATGCGTAACAATTTGAAACTTTTTCTTAGTCAGAATTTTAAAGTGTCTTTTAAAAAAAAAAAAAAAAGACTTATATTTCATTTTTGTTCCATGCTTCATTTGGATAAAATATTAGAGGGAAAACGTTGAAGATGTAATTTTTTATTAAGACATAGATTTCAGTGCAAAAAGGTCATATTTAATGTTCTGTAGCGCCAAAAGAAGCATATTGACCCCCATATTTTGATTTGATTTTCAATTAAGCTTTATGTGTAGAAAGTAAAAGTATACTTGACAAAAGAAATTTAAGACTTTAAATATCAGGATCGAACGTCGTTAAGTCTATATATTCAGTAGGCTGGAAAACTCCATGTCTTTCAGGGTGGCAGGGACCTACTCTGAATAAATCAAGGAATACACTTAAGTCTGTATGAAGTGGGCTTGAGAACTCCCTGTCTTTCAGATTGACAGGGACCTATATTGAACAAATTAAGGGATACGCTACATTCAGTAGGCTCGAGAACTACAAGAATTACAGATGGGCAGGGATCTGCTTTGAACAAATCAAGAAATTCACTACATTTAGTAGGCTTGAAACTTTTTACTAAAAGGACAGATATCTTTTGAAGATCTAGAACTTACAAAAATTTTCCACGTACTAGTATTACTATATTGAAGTTTTGGTCATAATTTGAATCTTAACCGTATATCCAAATATGACACAGTGGTTTTGGAGATGAAAAAAAAACCAGTTCTTTTCTACATTATCATTATCGACCTCTCAAAAGGTACACAGATCTTCACAAAAATCAATCCTCTCTTCCCGTTTTTATTCGATCTCGGGTAACAAGCAATATTTAAAACAGGATCTATCTCAAACATCCTTGTTTTTCTGTGACCTGTTAGCATGACACCTTGGATTAACTCTAGGTTATGTCAATCTTTTCATTGTCGTCAATATTTTCCAGAAAAATTGAATTCTAACCATGGTTCTTGATTTACTAGATTTTTGACAAGCTCATAGATCATTTCCTTCGTAAAAAAAGAAGTCCCTTGTGTTTTCGTAAGTAAACTTTTAAAAAATATATATCTATAATCTTCTCTGAAAATGTTACTGTTGACAAAGATAATCAAAGTTCTGATTTTAGTCGTAGGATACCTCTCTGTAGACAATAAGAATTCACCGATCATTGAATATTTCCCAAAAATGTAGTCGTAGAGGCCAATTTAATACCCGCGAAAAAAAATTCAGTTTTTCTTCTTGCTCCATATTAAAGGAAATGTTGTGATCAGCTGAAATCAAAATAATATACAGACTACTCTTGCAGTATGAATTTCAGTAAATAGAATTTTCGTACTAATAATAATCTCCTTGAACATGATAACATATTAGTATTTCTTCAAAGTGTCCGAAAATGGGGCTTTTTCAACTTTTTTTTTTTTGTCATTACAGTACAACTGCAGAAGCTGTAATATCGTTCACTTACTTGCTACTTGTTGAACTGTGGCTAAAAAGCTGGAATTGTAATGGGGTTTACAATTCACGAAGCTTGGGTAGAAATTAACCATAACGATCCCTCCGTTCTTTTTCTTTAAAAATAATTAATACATATTAAACTTCTGCAAAATCGAATGCTAATCATATGCTTTCTTCTGTGGTGTTTGTGAAATGCATAAAAATATATATCATTGCTACATAAAATAATTGTTATGTTATGATATGTAACTTTCTTAACCTTATTTGTAAACAGAATGTAACCCCCACCAGTTCCTATGGATCCTATGCTTGACTATACCTACCACCAGCTGTAGGACGTCATCTTGTACATTCCTGTAATGGTTACACACACTGAAGGCGGAGCTGTGGCTAAAAATCACTGGAGCCTCCGATATTTTGAGGCTAGCAATCATTGTGGCTTTGGCGACATGTGACAAATCTACCAGCATCCCAAGGCGATTCATCTCCTTGATAACAACCTGAAAGTATTACTCATATGGAGACGCCACCTCTTGCCGGTGGAGAGCTGCAAATTTTGTCCTATACTCGGCACTTAGGGCCATTGAGCAGGGAGGGATCTTTTTCGTGCCAGCACCTACTGCGACACGGGACCTCGGTTTATACGGTCTCATCTGAAGGACCAGTCTCCACGTCCCACAGTGGGATTCGAACCCGCGACGTAAGGATCAACTCTTTACTTCGCGACTCTATAGCAGACGCTCTAACCACTGCACCACGTGGGCGACTCAAAAGCATTATAGTTTTCGATAATATTTTTGTACTCCAGAGCAGATACGCTTCACTGCCTCACTTAATGTTTTTTCTCTTATTTGATCTTGAAAAGAGTACGTGAGTATTTGCTTTTTCCCAAATATGTACATGTAGTTATGTACAATAGGTCATCGTTCTGAAAATTACTTTTTGAAGACGGTCTATCTTTGTCATTACAAACATAATTTTTTCACAGTCGCCCTCGTGGCGAGTCTGCTCTAGAGTTACGGAGAAAGGAGTTAATCCTTACGTCGCGGGTTCGAATCCCACTATGGGACTTGAAGACTGGTCCTTCGGATGAGAACGTATAAACCGAGGTCACGTGTTGCAGTAGGTTCTGGCACGAGGTGCCGTGTCGAGGTAGGTGTTGGCACGAAAAAGCTCACTCACTGCTGTGTTCTGAGTATAGAACAAAATCTGTAACTCTCCACCGGCAAGTCTCCATACAAGTGAAAAATTCTCGAGAGGGACGTTAATTATTATATAAACAACATGCAATCAATCAAGTTATTCCATAGAATTATGGAATTAATATAATACACTTTTGACGAGCAGAGAGCACCGATTTGACAGCTAAAAAAAGAGAGATTGATTGTATGTTTTTTAACGTCCCTCTCGAGAATTTTTCACTCATATGGAGAAGCCACTCTTGCCGGTGGATAGCTGCAAATTTTGTCCTAAGCTCAGTACTAAGGGCAATTAAGCAGGGAAGGATCTTTTTTCGAGCCAGCATCTACTGCGACACGGGACCTCGGTTTATACAGTCTCATCCGAAGGACCGGACTCCACGTTTCACATTGGGATTCAATCCCGCGACGTAAGGATTGACTCCTTACTCCGCGACTCTAGAGCAGACGCTCTAATCACTGCGCCACGCGGGCGACTTAACTTTTTACCTACCTATAACTTTTCAAAAAGTTATCGGCAAATGCAAGGTTACCTAGTTCAAGTTGTACGTCGGTGATGAACACTGGACAATAATAGTCTACATAAAAACATGCAGACATGATGTTTCCAGTATCCTGTACCATCCAAAATTCTTGTCGAGGGTAATATATACTTGCAAAGAAGTGTTTACATGTTTGTTTGCATTATTATGATTGACTGATTGTTTATTATCTAACGTCCCTCTATAGATTTTTTTGTCCTATACTCGGCACTGAGGGCCATTGCACAATGGGGGGGATCTTTTTCATGCCAGCATCTACTGTGAAAAGGTGCCTCGGTTTATACGGTCTCATCAGAAGGACCGGTCTCCACGTTCATCAGTGGGCTAAAAGTATCAGTGGACGTAACTTCGCGACTCTAGAGCAGATTCTGAAGCTTTAACCACTGCGCCACGAGGGCGACCGCAAAATTATGAAGCGTAAGAATAGAAAAAGGGATTATAACTACTTAAATGTAAAATTTAGCTTAAAGTTCGATTTCTATGAAAAAAACTTACTTTAAAAATTCTACAGTGTTCATGTATGATAATAATACATACCTTGCCAAATTCAGATAAACCGTTGAATTCCGAACTGTTTGTTTGGTCCATGTGCCAGTTGTCTGCCCTTTAAAAGGTTAATACTTCATCATCATAAACAATGTCAACAGTTTCCATTGGGCCGTAGGAACGGGGGAGGTGTGAGGCATGATATTTATGATAAATGATATATTGCATATTATATAATTTATTACTTCAACTTTTCAATCGTTGACTTTCCTTCTGTATGTTTATCACCTACATGTTGGGTTGATGTCTCCCAGTAGAGAATACTCTATATATACATATACAATTTCTAATAAGGGCAAGCTATTGACAAATACGTTAATGAAAAAAGAATATGAACAGTTACGTTTAAACTTTTATGTCAAGTTTTATCAATTTATCAATGCTCACAAAAATGTAACTGGTTTCACAAAGTAGTGTATTTAAGTCAAAATTTTCAGTGAGAAAATGAAGTGGGTTGGTCACCTGATCAAATCCTATGAAGGCCGATCACGTACTTTGGCCTTCACAGGATTTGATCACGTGACCGACTGACTTCATTTCCCAGTGAAGTTTTTAAAATTGTTATTTATTTTTTTCAAATACATGTGCGAAGGCCATGCATGTGGGTCTATTGATAGAAGAAGCAAATTCTTACCACGGAGTGTTACAGCTATGCGTTATTGTCATGTACCGTATTCCAAGGTTATAGAACATGCGCAGATTACCAAGACTGCTATCAATAGAATGACCTCCCTCTAGGCCCATCAAACTCGCAAACTTCTTTTCATTGAAAGCGTCAAGGATACCTGTCCAAAATTAAGTTCGTAAAAAATATGTTTTGTAAAATGTTTGTGCAAAGTTAGTGGGCCTAAATCCTGAGACTAGGGACCACTAATTTTACAAAGTTGATTCACAATGTAGTAGATGGCTAAATGCTGATTATTATCATGCAATTTGATTGATAGACGGCCAGGACGAAGAAAAAAAAATCATCAGATATATTTTTTCAACACATGATTTATTTTATTATCTACATACACTTACCCTGTGCAGTTGTGACAAACTTGAAGACGTCTGGGTACTTAGCGACGAATTTCTTCACTGTATCCACTTGATCCAGTGAGAGTTTGACCGCGTCTTTATACTGACTGTTACAGTCAACATACACAGCCCAAAACTATACAGTGGGCAAAAATATCATTAATTTTTAAAGCATTTTTTAAATCTATAAATGAATAAATAATAAAGACTAACAATACAAAAAAAAATATTATATGACTTATTTCAGAGAATCTGTGTCCTCGCTTTAGAAATAAAGAGGCAAAACTAAACAGTGTGCATTTTTTTTTAGCAAAATAATTAATATTTTTAACCAAAAATTTTTTTTAATCTATGAATAAATAAGAAATGTTCATAATTTTATACAACATTATAATACATTTAGAGAATCTGTGTGCTCCGCTTTAAATAGGAAAAAAAGAAGAGCACATGTGCAAAGTAGAAGGCGGTAGGATGGGGTGTGATGGGGAGTCGCTGGAGCACTTCAAGAAAAGCGGGCGGGGCAATAGGGATTTTGAGTGCAAAATTTTATTCCAAAAGCTTTTTGAGGTATCTCTCGGAAATGAGTCTTATCCACAAACAGAGAATTATGTATTTATTACCTTGACAATTGATCTAGTTTTTAACCTTAAATCAATTTAATAGAGGTCTTCCTTTGGCCAAATTTTCATTGCAAAAATTCCCAGGCTTCTCGAGATATCGTGCCGAAAAAAAAGTATTACAGAAAGACAGACGAAGAGACGGACAGACAGACAGACCGAGTTGATATCCCCCACTTTCAGAGAAGGCGGGAAGCAATAAATAGGGTGTCATTTCCTGGAAACATTGATTGGGAAAAAAATTTTGCTTGCTCACGTTGCAATAATAAATTCATGAGTATAATACTAAAATTAATTTCAAAAGCTATCTTGATAAAAAGCGCGCATCTGACTTCAGAAACACGAACAGGTGTTTTGTGTTTTTCTGTTGATATTTTTACCTGGGCAGATAACTTTCCCTGGCGTAACCTCGGGATGTCTGAGTGGATGGTCGAGTTGGGGAACAGTTCCTTCAGGTTCCGTCTCATGTCCACGCTGTAGACTTTGTTGTGGACATTCTGGTAGTACCAATAGGCCAGGTCATTGTGTCTAACGACAAATTGCATCCAAATAGAACATAATAAGTAATGTCTTACTGGGGATTAAATAAAGTTCTCAATTAAAATCTGCATTGAAATAGGCAGAAGCAATGTAGCGATACATGTATACACTTTTCTATGAACTACTCATTTGTGTGTATAGTAACCGAAAGGTCATTGAAGGAAAATGTATATGGACATTTTTTTTTTACAAGAAATCCAAATGATCTGGTGTGGATTTCTTTATTTGACACGTGATGAGATTTATAGGATTTCAATCTTTTCCTTCCGAGTCATGACTCTTTAACAGAAAACAAATAAAATACCGACATCTCGCAGTTATGTATGCGATTAAAAAAAAATCACATTGTTGGCTTGAGAATTTTTGCACTTGCGACAGAGTTGAATGTTCTTTTCAGGTGATCCCCAATAAGAAGTATCAGGAATCAGCTCGGTTATTAATATGAAGTTATGTTGATAATTTGTAGACCTCATTTTTGGCAACATTAACCGTTCACCGAATTCAGATACCTGAGTGCTTCATTGAAATCCACGTAAGAGGGAGGGGATTGTGGAAGAATGTCCCTGGTTATGTTTTACTATCATGATATTGGTATTATTGGACTGAAATTGTGCTTAGATGTCAAAGTAATAAAGATAATGATATTTTAAACTACATTAAACATTGTACATGCTAGTGTTAGATGGTTTTTAATAGATTTGATACTAACATAATTTATTTAAGAAATGAATTTACTTTTTGAAGATTCATGAGGTTATGAACTACGATGCTTCTCGCCGGCACATTTCATGAAGCGCGTTATGATAAATATGCCGGCGTGAAGCGTTGTAGTTCATACACCTCATGGATCATCAAAAATTAAATTCATTTCTTATATTTACATCATTTTCTGATGAGTTCCCATAAATTTACGCCATTGAATTTTCATTTTTAAAGCAAAACAGCTTGCACTATATTTTCGACGTCGAATGCAGTATTATGACTTAACAATGGAGATATTCATGCTTATCCATGGTAGTTCATGAGAAAATGAACTGTATTCTATTTATTTAAGAATCATAAGGGATATTTATTGGAAATGTAATAAAGCTATGCAAATATAAATATTAGTAATCTAAAATTAGAAATCTAAAATTAAAACAAAATTCAAAATAAACATCAGATCAAGATACATGTGTCCTTTATTAGTTTTCAATCTTATGTTGAAAATGATTACATGACAAATATTTACATGCTTCTGATTGCTTCAGGTACTAAACATTTTTATATGCGGAAGATTGCAAGTTGTGCTCCGGCTTCCTTTGACTAACATACATGTAGAATGTTCCTAAATTCGCAGACACTAAGATTAGTAAGTAAAATTGATTTTTACAGCAAAAAAAAAACATTTAAAGCTCACTGACTTAGGATGCAGACTTCGTTGCCTTGAAATAATAATATTTCATGCTCTAATTTGGTCATACGATCTAATTAAAGCAAATCATGTCTCGGAACAAGTAAAATATTCTGACTGAAACGTAAATCCCCATTTAGTCAAGGAATAGATGTCTTTTTTACTATTGTTTGCATATACTTAAACAATAATTTATGCATCGACATTTTTTAAGTGGGACGATGCCATGTACGGGAGAGTTTTACCAGATATACATGTATACGGTAAACCTGTACCCTTTCTGATTCAGATGAAGAGGAAATAGCGTGCCATATTAACCGAATACATTTAATCGGATTTCACATCTTTGAGATGTTCGTTTCATAATTATGGAACAAGAACAATGTTGAATAATTAATCTTTATAGATAACAGCTACTTGTGGTTTAGAAAATAGAACATTGTTTTTTTTTCTTTTTAAATAATTCACAGTCTGAGGGCTTCTGTCAAAGTAATTGATAAGGAAATCAGGGCACCTGCTTCGTTGGGGTTTATTTTGACAATTTTCGATTGTGTTTTAGCCAAGGTATCCTTCTTAGTCTGATATTTAGTCTAGAGTTTGATACCTTGAACATTCAATAGAAAATTCAAGAACAAGCCTGGTTGCGAATGAAGTTGGAACCCCTCATCCCCAACTCACCCTATGAAATTTGATTATCGAGATGAGGTTTTTTTTGGCTGGATAGAATTTGTTCAGGGAAGTAGTAAGATACCCCTCCCTCATTTTCAATGTAATATTACATGCCTGTGTTATTACTTGCCTTGGTTATGTTGTTTGAAATATAACATTAAGTCTAAATTAGTTTCCTGATTTCTCTCAGCCTGGTTATTTTTTTTTTAATTAAAATTGATAATTTTACATTGATAATATTTAAATATTACATGCCTGTGTTATTACTTGCCTTGTTCATGTTGTTTGAAATATAACATTAAGCCTAAATTAGTTTCCTGATATCTCTCAGCCTGGTTATTTTTTTAGATTAAAATTGATAATTTTATTTTTTGCAATTAGAAAATATTTCAAAAGCATTTCTTATTTATCGCGTAGCTGTGGATTCGATTAGTAGAGTACCAATGCCTGTACATATTATATGTACGAGGCTGTAATAATTCATTCTGCTGGTAACCCTATTAAAAAATTTACCATAATGAACTATGTACTTAATAATACTTTAATACATTGATTTTGCCTGACACTCTCCCCTCAAACATCTTGGAAGCTTAAGAACCTCTTGGTGCCCGCTGGCACATAAGGCCCCAATGCACTAAAAGTTATGACCAATTGAAGCAATGTTAATTTTTTTGGAAAGGAGGTTAAACTTCAATGTCACGAACACAAAATTATGGTATATCTGGAAAGGTCTTGTCACAGATAATGCACAAGTCGTGAAATATGAAAGCCATTTCTTTTCTCATTCCAAAGCTATGTTCATATATTTCACATATACCATGATTTTTGACCCTGTGACCACGAAGTTGGACAAACTTTTCAAATATTTTAATATTTAAATTACTAGTAGTCAGACTTTAAAAGAGAAAAGATAGGGCTTTCATATAAAATAATTGTACAATGTATTTAACTTGTAACACCTTTCTTAATATTATGACTTTTGACCCCGTGTCATTGACCTTGAAAGTTAACCCTCGTACATTTCAAAAATCTTTCCTTGTAACAATTGATTAAGAAGAAATAGGCCTATTCTTGACATGACTCTGTATAACCTGTGACAAGATGTTCTGAGCATGCTGTTATTTTAACCCTTTTACCTTGACCTAATTTACCAAAAAAAATCAATTTAGGTAATTACTTCTGAATGGCGTTTATATCTGACCCAAGTTCAAGTTCAATTATTCCCTAAAAACCATTTAAAGTACATGGTACATGAGGACAATAAAAAATATTTGCAGCATAAATATATTCAGGTCAAAGGTATAAGTATATGGTATAAAGGTATAAGTATATGATATACATAATTAGAAAATGGCAATGTGATAAAAAGAGAAAAAACACGTATGATACATGTATAAAATGAAATAAATCAGGGGAGAAATTATGGAGGACAGACTAAATCATATATTTTTAATATAAACATACAGAGTTTTTAAAGTGACATAGCATCTTTTTTTGTCATCAGTTAAGAAAATTTCAAAATATTTGGTCTAGTAAAGTAGTACTCATTAATATACTTTTTCCTGATTTTTGACAGTGCAGTACATTCATGTATAAAATGAAATTCATCGGCAACATGTTTAGCATTACAAAGTGTACATAATCTTTCATTTAATGGTATACCTGCCTATCTTCCCAGCTCAACTGGTAGACGGTGATTAGTAGTACGGAATTTGACAAGTATTTTTCTAAATTTTAGTGGTAAAATACTTAAATAATTTTCAAACTCAAGTCTTATACAAAATACCTTTCGAAGAACTATTAATATCAGAATACCATTTTTGTATAAATTGATCTTGTAATCTTTGTTTAACAACAGAAGTAACTCAGTCTTGATTAGGATTATAATAAAACTATTCATTCCAAATGTGAGAAAGTCCACATGAATCAAATATACGATGAACACAGTCAATCCAAGGATTTTTATTAAAAAAAATTTCTTTTACCAATTTCAGATTGTGAGTTAGCAATTAAATATTGATATATTACTAGTATATATGAAATTTTCTTATCTGTGCTTTTCAGTAACTTACACCAGTATGAGACTATTCTTGAATATATAATGATAGATAATGGGAAACGTCCTGTTTCACCATAAACCATATAATTCGGGGTACTACTTTTTAAGTACAGAATATGTTTCAGAAATTTTAAATGAGTATGAGACTATTCTTGAATATATAATGATAGATAATGGGAAACGTCCTGTTTCACCATAAACCATATAATTCGGGGTACTACTTTTTAAGTACAGAATATGTTTCAGAAATTTTAAATGAACACGTTCAATAATATCTGCCATAAATAATGACATCCCATCCTCCAAGACGCCGACAGCTGGGGTTCATAACTTTTGAATGTGCTTGTTGTTATTTATTTTGAATCTTGATTATTGAAATAAAATTCAGAATTTAGAAAAAAATCGTGGTTTTTTTTAAATGTTTAATACTTCTGTTTATTAGAATGATGTTTAATATGGATAACTTATAATTAATATATACATACCCGTCTATAAGTGGATAGCTATCTAAAACACAGTTTGCTATTTGTAGGTCGGTCGGGTGTGATCCGTATTGCTCCGTACAGGTCGTTTGGGTTTTCTCTGGCGCCGCTGGTCCTGTTGATTCTGGACACATCAGTATCTGTGGTGGGCACGATTGGGCCTGAGCTGAACACGTCTGCTCTCTTTTGGTGGTGGGCTGTTTACTGGATTGCTCATAGTAAATATTAGGCTTGTCATTTCCCTTACTTGAAACAATACCAAGAGAAATAGAAAGGGCGAGGATTATAAGAAAGGAAGCCCCAGCGAAGCCGTAGATGATCCGCTTATTGATGGCCTGGCTTGGTGCAGGGATGGATAGATTGGACACGAGGTCTGATTGAGACGAATAGGATGTAGACATCTTAGAGCCGTCTTATACTTCAATGTCTGGTACTCGACGAAAACGGAGAAACAGTCAAAAGATCGCTCCGAATGTGTATTTTTCTAATTGCAAAGAGGGTACATCATTCCCCGAAAAAGATGTAAATTAAATCCACTCTTTATATCGAAAAAATTAATTTGATATACATACCACATCTAATTCAATCAAAGCCCAAAACAATTTTAAAGTATGTCATCTTGAACACGGGTATTGTAAATCATCCCGTTCTGTGTTCCTGTTATTGGGTATACATCCACTGAGAGACAGAGGTATGCAATAGATAGCAAGGCATCCAAATAAAACCAGACCTGACATATACTTAATATGTATGTGGAACAATATATTCAGTACGGACAATCTTTCCAAATCTTATCACTTTATAGGCCGTAGGTGGGTTGTTAAAAAGTAATTGAAAGGTATTGGCTCTGAATAAAATAGTTATGTCCATGTTTGAGGAGAATCTTCTGTTGTACACTATGACTTTTGACCCTGTCATCTTGACTTTGAAGTTTGACATACTTTTCAAAAATGTAAACATTACTTGAATGCATAATTTTTGAATTTAAAACACTGTGGTCCTGAAATTTGACTTACTTTTCAAAAACTTTAGCCAACCTTGGTCATAACTTTTGAATGAGAAGAGATAACTAAAGGATTTCATATTTGCCATTACCTGTGAGAAGATATTTCCGAGCATGTTATGATTTCTGACCTCTTGACCTTCATGATTGACCTAATTTAAAAAATAAACTTTGGTGATAGGATGTTCATATTTGACACATTTTGACATAAATATTAATAATGACATACCACCCAAAAAGACGCTGAAAGTGGGACCACAATTCTTTGCACTTGCTTGTTTGAATTGAGTCCTATTGTCGCGAAATATATAAGCGAGCGCAGCGAATACGTCAGGCAAATTTCTTCGTGAAAAATTCCCAGAATTCCTGCACTACCCAATGTCCTTTGAGCGAATTAATAAATAAATAAATTATAACGTAAAGCATAAAAAGCTTTCAGTTTGTAGAAATCTTTCAAAGAAACAAAAAAGAACTCTGCAATGTTTTCGACCAAAATTGCACTAGGTCTATAGTTGCAACCAGACGCTCGGCTGTCTCCATAAGCTCCGAAGAGCTCCTTGACGTCATGTGACGTCACAGCTAGTCGAGATGTCTCGTGCGTCATAATCTTTGAAGTGGCTGATTTCAATTTTTCAAGAAATTTCAACTGTTTTTGATGGTACAACTGCGCTCGCCCTGGGCAACGGTCACACCGTAAAACATATTAATTCAAAAGTATAAGTTTACTTCACTAAAATATACACTGGGTACATGTGTATGATCGAGATGATGTCCATAAACAACATTGGATTTCACTTGCACAGAAATTATCGTATATTTAAAAAAAAATTACAATTGTTGTAATTTTCTTTATGAAATCCATTAGAAATCTAAGACGTTCAAATATAACCTGAGTTATCTCCCCTCAAAATCGGAACTCTTCTACACCAGCATAAGGACTACGAAGATACAACAAAATAGTGATCAAGTTTCACGCTGCATTTTAAAATTTTAGGAAACAGTTTGCAAAAAAAAAATTAGATAATTAGCGATTTTATAAAGGGTCTGTAAGCCCCCCCTCCCGCCCCCTTCTAGAAAGCGATACGAATTAGCCAGGCACGTAGCATCGTCTTTAAAAGTGGGAGGGGGAGCCCGCGAAAGATTTTTTTACTTACCTGGAAAAGTTGACAAGCAAAAAAAAAACCTTGCCAACAGTCGAAAAAAGGTACTTATTCCAGTACCAATTTCTTTGCTAACAGTACAACATTTTCCTTATATAACTTTAACGTAGTATAAACTGGGGAGGGGGGCGCAATCTGTCTTTAAATGAACATTTTCAATAGTAAAAGTAATGTTGGGGAAAAAGTGGGGGATAGGGCTAGCCCCCCCCCCCCGTTGCTACGTGCCTGTTAGCTGGTTAAGAACTTCATCAGAAATTTGCAATTTTATGTTAGTTATTGTAATTGTTCTTAAATTCTTATAATCTAGGGGATACATCTTATTTATGTATAAAAAAGGATAATTTACAAAATACATGTAAGTTTGTAATAAGCGTTGTAGTAAAACCGGGAAGATGAATTTCGCTGGATGTCAGTTCAGTGTGTTACACAATTGAACTCAGAACTGACCGTAAGAATGTTTCAAATCAACTTACACGCGAATTTAATGGTTATGAATGGTTACCAGAGGGACGCTGCCGCTATTTTCTTTCTCCTTGTAGCGTAATAAGTTTTGCCTGACATTGCCTATTACGCTACAAGGAGAAAGAAAATAGCGGCAGGGTCCCTCTGGTAACGGAGCTATGAGCAATGAACATTTTCAATAGTAAAAGTAATGTTGGGAAAAAAAAGTGGGGGGGGGGCTATCCCCCCTGTTGCTACAACTTACCTTTTTGAAATGGGGAATAACACACGCGAAACCGTGTTACCGCGCGGTAGAATACACAGTAGGAACAACATGCATTTTCAACATTAAGTAACACCAAAATAAATTTGTTGTGACTCAATTAAATTTAAAAAAAAACTAACTTGTTAAATTAACGTAAAATATAACAAATGTGCGTTAAAAGATTAACCTGCCATCTCCTCCTCTCCCACTCACTCCTCCTTCTCCCCTCTCTCTTCCTCCTTTTCCTCTCTCCCTCCTCCTCCTCTCTCCCTCGATTAATAAAGGACATAATTAAGAGAATTTAAGAAAAGGATGAGAATAAGTCATTGACATAATTAAGAGTTTAGGAAGAGGATGAAAATAAGTCATTGAAGTAATTAAGAGAGTTTAGGAAAATAATGAATATATGTCATTGACGTTATAAAGAGAGTTTAAGAAAAGGATGAGAATTAGTCATTGACGTAATAAAAAGAGTTAAATAAAAGGATGAGAATTAGTCATTGACGTAGTTAAAAGGATTAAGGAAAAGGATGATTTGTCATTGATGATATTAAGAGAGTTTAGGAAAAGGATGAGAATTAGTCATTTACGTCTTTAAAATAGTTTATGAAAAGGTTGAGAATTTGTCATAAGGATAAGAAATAGTCACTGACGTATTTTAGAGAGTTTAGGAAGAGGATATGATCTAGTCATTGAAGTAATTAAGAGAGTTAATAAAAAGGATGAGAATTAATCAAGGACATACTAGTAATTAAGAGAATTTAAGAAAAGGATTAGAATTAGTCATTTACATAATTAAGAGTTAAGGAAGAGGATGAGAATAAGTCATTGAAGTAATGAAGAGAGTTTAGGAAAAGGATGAGAATACGTCATTGACGTTAAATAATTTATATTAAGAGAGTTTAGGAAAAGGATGAGAATAAGTCATTAACGTAATTTAGATAGTTTACGAAAAGGATGGGAATTAGTCATTGACGTCTCTAATATAGTTTATGAAAAGGTTAAGAATTTGTCATTGAAGTAATAAATTAAAGATGGTTAAGGAAAAGGATAAGAAATAGTCATTGACATAATTTAGAGAGTTTAGGAAGAGGATTAGATCTAGTCATTGAAATAATTAATAGAGTTGAGGAAAAGAATGAGAATTAATCAAGGACATAATTAAGAGAATTTAAGAAAAGGATGAGAATAAGTCATTGACATAATTAAGAGTTTAGGTAGAGGATGAGAATCAGTCATTGAAGTAATTAAGAGAGTTTAGGAAAAGGATAAATATACGTCATTGACGTTATTAAGAGAGTTTAGGAAAAGGATGAAAATTAGTCATTGACGTAATAAAAAGAGTTAAATAAAGGGATAAAAATTACGTCATTGACGTAATTAAAAGGATTTAGGAAAAGGATGGGAATTAGTTATTGATGTAATTAACAGAGTTTAGGAAAAGGATGAGAATAAGCCATTGATGTAATTAAGAGAGTTAAGGATTTGTCATTGACGTAATTAAGAGAGTTTAGGAAAAGGATGAGAATAAGTCATTGACGTAATTTAGGGAGCTAGGAAAAGGTTGAGAATTAGTCATTGCCGTTATTAAGAAAATTAAGGAATTCGGTGAGAATTTGTCATTGACTTAATAAAGGGAGTTTAGGAGAAGGATCAGAATTAGTCATTGACGTAATTAAGAGAGTGTAAGAAAAGGATGAAAATTAGTTATTGACGTAATTCAGATAGTTTAGAAAAACGTCGAGAATTTGTCATTGAAGTAATTAAAAGAGTTAAGGAAAAGGATGTGAATTAATCTAGGACATAATTAAGAGAATTTAGGAAAAGGATGGGAATTAGTCATTGACGTAATTTTGAGAGTTTAGGAAAAAGATGAGAATTAGTCACTGCCGTTATATGAAGAGTGTTAAAGAAAGGGAAGAGAATTAGTCATTGACGTAATTCAGAGAGTTTAGGAAAAGAATGAGAATTAGTCAGTGACGTAATTAAGAGAGTTTAGGAAAAGAATGAGAAATAGTCATTGGCGTAATTAAGAGAGTTTGGGAAAAGGATAAGAATTAATTATTGACGTAATTATGGGAGTTTAGGAAAAGGATGAGAATTAGTCATTGACGTAATTTAGTGAGTTTAGGAAAAGAATGAGAATTAGTCATTGACGTAATTCAGAGAGTTTAGGAAAAGGTTCATAATTAGTCATTGCCTCTAGGGAAATGGATGAGAATTAGTCATTGGCATAATTAAGAGAATTTAGGAGAAGAATCAAAATTAGTCATTGACTACGTATACAATGTAGCATTAATTCAGATAAAAATCACTCCTTGCACACCTAACGCCTATTATGTTTGAATATGATAGTTTCTTTTAATTTTTTTTTTATTCTTTTAATTTTTTAAAATTTAGTTTGTTTTATACTTCTGTAACGTGCAACGCGGCCGAGCTTGGTGTGTGTGGTGATATGTCTTGTATCACCGAGGCGTTACACTCTGGTTCGTTAACCTGTTAACTCAGGTTTTTGTTGACCAAATAAAATTACAATCAAATATATACAAACACAATGGTTCTCTTATTGATTGGACAACCACTAACTGTGGTCGACGGGTGTCTCCCGCAAATGAATTACTTCGGTACTGCCACTTCACAACTACTGCTGCATCTTGGCACTTCCCCCACTTCTATTTGTGGTATGCCGTATGCCACCTCTCTCTACAACCAAATGATTGCCTTATTCAGGTCTTACGTGCATTGGTGTACTGTGAAACACTTAGCTGTTTATCCCTGCAACTGTCTGCCTTATTCAGGTCTTACGACCGTATGCAAGAAAGGAAACAAACTAATGTTTATCCACTCCGTCACCAGAGAGGTCCCCTGAGTTCCTCTAACACAGCGTGTGTTACCTCAGTGCAGCCCCGTACATAGGCAGCTTCATACTACTTGTATGATCTGAGAATTAATATTTTTTAGTGTTTAAGAATTTATATGAGAACGTAGGTAAAACGTTAAAACGAAACTAAATCACAAAACCAATTTCCGTTTCACTTCAGCAAGTTTATGAAATTACTTTTTGGTTCGGCATTAGTATTAAGGTCTTTCATGAACACTATCCGTCCCTTATAAACCTGTATGAATAATATTTCCATTGATACCGCACTAACAATCCTGAGAAAAAAATGGGGTATACACCCAGCATACAACATGTTGCATACACCCCGGACACAACATTGATTTTTCGTTAATATCTTTATATGTTTTATTTACAGACATTTTGATTTGCACAAACGTTTATATTGTAAACATGTATTTAACAATAATACAAAAGTGATGATAAAGCAAAGCTGTGTCACAAACACAGTGTAGCGTCAATCTCCTTGGAATTGTGTTGAGTTGTTTGATAAAACTAGAAGGTGTCCTGTGGTTTCATAGGCATCCCTATACTCCTTAGATAATGCTTTCTTCCGTAGGCAAAATTATGCCTTCTGGCGAAAAATATCCGTAAGTTGAGAAAATGGACAAAGAACGTACATTGACCCCCTTTCTCTCGCTTCGGAAGCATACACCCCGCGCACAACATAGTATACACCCCGCATGTTGGGATCATATACACGGTGGAAATGACGTAAGCTGTATATTTCAAATCTTGCCAGTTAATATTCCGCGGTCTTAAACATTAAAAGTATATTTGCTAATATGTCTTATATATTGAGGTGTAATATTAAGGAATTTAAAAGACCATATTTTTCTTTCCTCATCACAATTGTACAACTTTAAATAGAAATTGTAAACTGCGTTTGAAAACTAGCAGGGACTATATTTTTGGCGGAATGGTGGCGTATGAAAATATCTTCTTTACTGCCTCTCAAAATCATAATAGAATAATGAAATTAGTTATAATTTTTACGCAATCGAAGACTTGAAAAAATTTTCAAATGTAAGTTAGATTAATAATGAGGGACTAAACTTTCAAAATATATCAAATAAATATGATTTTTCAAACAAACTATAGAACTTTATTAGCTTTTAAACGCTTCCTATCAAAGTGCATATTTGAGCCAAAAATCCATAAAAAGCATTTTTTCTCACTTAGTAAACGATCAGTTCTTTTTGTTTTTGTATCATTTTGTACATTTATAAGACTACTTTATTATATGTGAAAATAAGAAAAAGTTAGATATAGAAAGCATATGAAAATAACTAATATATCCTAAAAAATTAAGAAAAACAGAGAAAAATCGAATTAGTCAATATCCAGCTAAGTTAAATTATTTATGTAAATTTGGTAATATCATGCTATAGACCCGATATAGTAATATGTTTTTATGCAAAAAGAAAAAACATTAAACTTTTGAAATAGAAGTAGGTATCACATTCATGATTGGCAACAGTTATTTTTTATTCTTAATGTCAAGGAAAAAGATAATGAACTTGATCTGATCTTGCCTCTAATATAAAACGGTCACATTTAATTTCACTGATACTTTCACTTACAGATATTGTCTTCTTAATTCTGTGAAAATTTCATTAATTTTTAAATATTAGAAATGTGAGAAGAATCCTACCTTAATTGGCTATTTTTTCCATCTTTAAAAGCTTATTTTAAAAAGCGTTCATAAAAATTTGATACCTCTGTTTACTCTGAGAAGTTAACCATATATCACGTTAAGCACTATTGATAATTAATATACGGAAACGTTTAAATGATCAAAGGTTCATAGGTCCATATGTTTCAAATGTTTTTCCGTCTTCTTTTTCCGTCACTGATTCGAGTTTTAGTCATCTCTATTTATAAAACTTTTCAATGACGTTGAATTGTTTTGCTTTTTATGGTGTAAGACGTCAGAAATAGTTTGTTTTGATTGAAAAAAACGAAGAATTGGTGAGTTTAGGTGGGCACATTTAAGGTTTTTTGTGGATATAGATGTAACTCTGAAATAGTTTGTGATATATACGTTGTAGTTTGTACACTTGCCGAACAAGAAACGAGGAGAACCGTCATTGATCAGCAGACGTTCTTGTCAATATTTTTATTTATACAAATCCGTTTATCAGCTGTTTTCATTTATCAGTCGTACATAGATATATATATATATATTATTTTCTATTCAGAAATACGCATCATGTATGGACACCCGATATCCCCTGTACATATGGCTGCATATGTCAACAAGAATAGATATGGGTTACCCCATATCCAACGATATTCGACTTTTAGATTTAAGATATGTTTAACAGTGTTTATAATGACGTTAATCAAAAAAAAACTGCACTGTCTAATTATGGAACTGTTGTAAATTTCGTGAGTCCATAGCATTACGGTCACCCAGTCTCCTAACAAACAGTACACATAGGCCTAGTGTCCGCAAGACCAACATTAGCCTTGGTCTACACACGTGCGATGGAGCTGTCAAACGCATCCAGCGAGCTCGGAGAAACACGTTTTGTTTTGCCGAGAAGTTACGATGGCAGACAAAACTTTTCTTTTCTTAATTAGATCATATGAATACGAATTCTGATTAATGAAAATTATACAATCCCTGTTGAACAATATATAGTTTGTTCTAACATTTGCATCTGCAACAACTTGTGATTAAAATGGCCGGGTTAGGAAAATCAGGACCGGGTCGGATAATTCTAAACTGAAAACCTTTTTTGTTTTGAAAATTACTGAAATATACTAATGTATTCGTCGCAGAAATTACTTACATTATTCAAGTTCTATATAAAATGGTATGCTGGACTTCAACACGAACCCGGATCTCCAACCCAGTTCTCGTTTTGCCACACATACCCTACAGTTTACAAAGTGTACACACGAGCAGAATCCGGCCAGGGATTGAAAATTCCGTCATTTAATAATACACACACACAGAAAGATTAATTTTTTCTTTAAGAAGAAATTGTATGATAATTAACAGACTATAAACATGTACTTAATACAATTGTTGATATAGTATTATCAATTCATCGGTGAAAAGATATGAATCCAAGAATGACCTAGATATTCTCTGTTATCAAACATGTAAAAAAAAAAAAAGAAAAGAAAAAGGCTGAGGAGGGAGCGAGCGTAGGAATATTGATATTTTTTATTTGCATTTCGGGGGGAAAGTGAGTTTCTAATAATTAATATTTTGACGTTATTTTTGATTTCTTTAACGTATGACATAAACAATTTTACTCTTATCATGAAAAATAATGTTGTATCTACTTATCATGATGGAACTATTTTGGTCGGACCAATTTGTGTGAGCCGCCGCTGAATACAGTAATATATCTTGCATAAATAGTATGCACTGATCGAATATATTAAAAATAAAAATAATTTCATCAGTTAGGCTAATGAATAATTTACTTCACACAATGTGATCAGTGATGAATCATGAGCAAACTAAGCTTAATAGAAAACTAAAAAAAATCCTTGGCTGAAATTTGGCAATAATTATTGGATGTAACTTTTCTGGAAATATCTGATTATAATCAGATCTTTGTACGTTACGCTCCGAAATTCTGATGATCGCTGTACGCTTTTCTGGGGCATGCCACTTCTGATTCACCACACAACAAAACGTCAAATTTCTAATGAAGGGACAATTGTAGCGCAATGAGGTCTTCCTAACAATTTTCACTCTCAAAAATATTTTCTACTAGCAATTCTTTTTTCTTTTGGACTACTGTAAATCACTTTTTATTCGCGAGAACTTTATTTTCTCGTACTGCCTCGCGAAAATTTAATTCTGGCGTATAATAGTTCTTCTTAAGATTATATAAAGTAATAACCACAATTCGTGAAAATTTTGTCTTGCTAATCAAGAGTCAATGACTATCTCGCGAAAATAAAATGACGCGAAAATTTAGTGATCTATAGTATTACTATTAACCTTGCCCTTTCTGCCCATGGTTTGTTTTGATATTGTATCCGATGAAAATTAATAAACAGAACACCTGAATAGAATTCACAGATGGCTGCATGGTTATTTTAATCATAGCAAAAACTGTAAATTGCATCATTAAAAATGCATATTAGTAATTACTTAACTGGAAATCATGATTGAAGTTCTTGGTAACTGCAAATAGGATAAAGACTAATGCTATTTTAACGAATACTTTTTGAATGACTCTGTACCTTCTTCCCAATTGACTTTCATCATAGTCACAATACCCTCACCTCCAAAAATCTATTTAAGAAATCATTCTCTACAGGTTTATAAGGCTGTCTTAAGGCAATGTAAGTCAGATTTGGCATGGTTTGATAGACAGATGGCAGACTACCAGACACAGTACCAGCCCCTGGGGTCAGGGGAGGAGGATACAGATGAGAATGATGCCCCTCCTAATGAGGCTGCCAACTTAATGATTCATGTGGTTCCAGAAAGCAGTATGTATCTACGGTTAATACTTGACTGGTTAACATTGTAAATAGGAAAGTGAAAGTCATACACAATTTAACTGCATGTATTTTTTGAACATTTTTGTATTACATGACTGTGCAATCTGTTAAATGATCATTAATAGATATCTTATTGAATATGTATTGTATAAATATAATCCTGTATATATTCCCACATTAATTCACAAAATGTGAGTTAGAATAGTAATTATTTTATTTCATGGAATTTTCATCCAAGTGAAAAGAAGCTTATTTGAGAGAATCCCCTGTTTAAGAAATATGTCACATAAATTACAATGACTATAATAATGAGTATAATTTTCTTATTCATCTTTTGATTATTTGGTATTAGAATTTAGATCGTCATTTGATACATGTATCTTTTTTTAAGCTCGATGGAACCACATAGAAAATCTGGATGAATTCTTCACCCGTGTTTACCATTATCACCAGAGAGGGGGTTTTATGTGTATGATGCTCAGTGATATTCTCCAGCTTGTGTAAGTGCAGCCTTCTTATACATGTATGTGGAAACATTTAAAACTATTTAGCCATAGAAACTGTTCAAATATTAGGTCACATACTGCAAAATAAACTTTAACAGTGCTTTTATTATAAAACATGTAAATGGAAGATTATCTAAGTTTCTATAGCACAAACCCAGACTTGACACAAAGCATGTTTATATTCCATATTATTTGGATAATAGGTATAGAAAGAATTCTTCACTACTCCTCCAAAACATTAGAGGTGGGATCAGGTGTCATGGAGGATTGAGCATCCCCTGCAGACAGGTCACACCTGCCGTGTGCTCTTTGTCATGATTGGGGAATAACGGAAAAATTTCTTTGTAATTTCAGTGTATAAATAACGGACTAACAATTAGTTTGAAAAACGTCAGTCAGCATTTGTCTCATATAATATATTGTATTTGCTGACAAGGTCATTTTATCTACCATAGAACGATGAGTTTAAACGAGACTACTGAAATTCTTGTTCCATCAACTTGTTTGCAAATAATTAACCTCATTTTGGAAATTGTTCATACGTAGAGCATGCTCTTGTTTATAGAATCACTTGAGAGGTATAAAATCTGTATGCAGGACGTGAGGTGATGAAGATATATATTGCTGCATAAATAAGCAAGTTGATGATTGTAAAGTTATCATGTTTATAACAGAGCTTGGTTGTAAGACATAGCTTTCAAAAATTTGATTGCCTTCTCACATTAACAAGCTTAATAACTAAGACTTCTTTCTGTTCTTCAGACAATTCCTCTTTGTGATAGGATTTTCTACATTTCTGTTGGAGTGTGTGAATTATGACATTCTTTTTGCTAATTCCAAGAATGACACACACAAAGTCACCATTCCAGAGGCTGTCACACCATTTAATCAGTGTGTAAAACAGTAAGTCATATATTCCTAAACCATTTGTTAGATGCATGTGTACAGTATATCAGTAATATTGTATTGGTTACTTTACAGGAAATAAATTAGTCTGTGTGTGTGTGAGGACCAGTAAGGTGACAATATCAATAAACTTCTTAGTGATATCTACAGTTTATGTTTTGCAAAAATCCCAATGTTCCCTTTCATGAGGTCATCATTTTTGAAAAGGGAAGGGGCAGCCAAAACAAAAATGACCATCCAAACAGAAAGAAAAAAAAGTTACACAAACTTGAAAATCCTATTGTTTGGGTGGGGGTTAGGTCAAGTCTTCTACAATCAACTTTAATTCATGCATTACCATATTACCCTAATTTGAGACATGTTAGATTTTAATTACTACAGTTTTCTGCAACAAATAGTGGGGGGCCTAAAATGATCACTTTCATGAGTTAATGGATATCATATGTGAAGTAAAGAGACAGTAAAACTCGTTTAGCACCAGCACTGATATTGTGAATTTATGGATATAGCGAAGTTATTTTGGATCCCCAGCTATATGAATTTTATGAATTCCTTATACAGATATAACAAATTACGGATATACGAGGGTTGTTCATCAAGTTCGTGGACAAGCTAAAAAGAACTTTATTCGGTAATATTAACCAATATTTGCCCCCAAAATCAAACTTTGATGTAGAAATATTTAATTATTTTCTAAAACATGGGGATATATGCTGACTTCAAAGCACTGAATATTTTCATATGCAATGACGTCATATGTTTTATATGAAGTCACGAAAATGACGTAAATTTAAAATTTCCATGATTTCTACAGAAAAATGTATATATTGCGTCGATATATTGAGTAAAGGTCACCGAGCGCAGGTCTGATCAGGCTCTATATTTTGATATAATGTGTAGAATGATGATATCAATGAAATATGTAAATATTGAGCCTGAGCAAAATTGCACTATATAATTTTTTAAAGATTAACTTGTTGAAATTTTGTTCATTTTGCCCTATTTTTCAAAAATGATAAAAAATCGGACTAGTTTGTGATGTCATAAAAACAAAAATTTATATTTTTCATACAATTTATACAATACAACACATTTTAAGAATTTTTTAAAATTTGATTTTTTGTGGGGGCAAAGATATGCAATATACCGCATATAGTTCTTTGATAAAAGGTGTGTCATTGATATTCATTATTGGCAATTCTAATCCTTTACTTAATGTGAATTGAAAAATGTAAAAAATTATTCAATTTCAAATGTTTAATTATATATACAATTATGGCTTCATAATTAGACTTTGAATGGAGACCTGGAGCACCACAAAATTTTAATTAAAAAAATATTTATCACTGTCTCTATGAATTTCATTTGTATTTTACAAAATTCTGGGGAAATCTGAAAGAATTTTACATTATGAGGTTGACAAAAGATATCATGTCAAACCTGCAAAATTTGAACGTTCAAAGTTTCAAAATGGCTGAGCAATCGAAGTTAGAAAATGTTAAGACAGGATTGGAATTGTTCAAAAAAGAGACATTTTCGGAATAGGTGGAGCAGTGAACAGTGATGAAATTCTGCGTAGACATAGGAAAAACACCTACAGAGACCAATACATTCTGTAAACAATCGGGAAAACATAATAAAAGAAGTTGTTCACTAGTATTTAAGTGGCATATAATATTTTCGGACGGAATGAACAGTTTACAGGATGACATGAGTGAAGGAAAACCATCACTCCGAGATTGCAGTGCTGTAAAAAATGAATTTCGTAACATGATCATGACTTTACTGTATTTCCATGAATAAAATCGTCTTTACACGGACAGTGGTTGGATGATTGCAGGATATGAGACAGGCATTGTTATATATTATTTTACGAATGAAACCTGAATATTTTTTGCATATTTTTATGACTGGTCAAAACGACATAAAAAATTTATTAAGTTAAACGCTGACTATGTTGAGAAAAGTTACATGTGCTTGTATTTAGATTTGACGTCAGGTAACATCAAGAATTTTCGTTTTAGTGCTCCGGGTATGAGTGAGTGTCTTTTTGTATCTGATAAAAATATAAATATTTGTGCTTTGTTATTGTTGAAAACTTGCATATTTATAAAATGAAACATGAATTCAATGAAAATAATAGTTTCCTATATTTTGTCAATGTTTATCAGTAGTTATTAATGTTGACCACGAACTTTACGGACAACCCTCGTAGCGAAGTGATTTCATAGGTCCCTGTGACTTCGTTATAGCCGAGTTTTACTGTATTGGGTTTGAGACACCCCAACTTCCTCATAGTGTGTACCTGGAAGTACATTTATGTATTAAAATGACTTATTATCAATACTATGACATTTATATTCACTACAGGTTTGACTTTGGCATTGTTTTCTGCTTGCTGGTGGCCATCGCCTTCTGGTTTTTCCGTACACTTAAAGTTCTCTACAACATCTTCAAATACTGGGAAATTCGTTCTTTCTATCTTACAGCATTACACATATGTACAGTAAGTAAAAAAAAAATTATAATGATAATTATTCATAACTACAAGCTTCTTTCATACCTGATTTAATTATAATGAGATCATACAAAATTTGAATAGTAAACCTTATAAAGGATAATCTTACCATGCTAAACATTGATCCAGAAATGACAAAAATTTACAAAAAACCATCCACAAGTTATGAATTAATGTTTGCTAATATATTGCATTCTGGCATTGGACCCCCTCATGAAGTAAGATTAACAAAAAAATGGCCTTGTAATGAAAATGAGTTATTTGTTTGTTTTGGAATCATGATCTCCAGGGGTTAAGAGGGAAATGGAGGAAAATGGGGGTCTGTTTCTTGATGGACTTTGTAAAGGTCTCTCAATGAAATTAATTACTGTAGATCACAGTATTTGTCAAGATAGTCATTGAATCTTAATTAGCAAGACATAATTTTCATGATTTTTTATTCCTCCATATTCCTCTATATAATCATAAGGAATACTAATATACGTGAGAATGAAATTTTTCCACGAGCTAATTATCTCGCAAAATTATGCGAAAGTAAAGTTCCTGGGAATAAAAGTGATTTACAGTAATAAGCCTAACATAACTTAAAAATTTAACAAAAAAGAAAATCTGAAGAAAGCTTATTTCTGAGAGCTCATTGTAGACTGATTTGACAAACATGACTTGGCATGAAGTCCAGAGACGTTTATTGGAGGTCCAGAAAGAGCAGCAGATGTGTATCCACAAACAGGAGCTGACAGAACTAGGTAGATTATTGACTGTAAAGTATCATCCACAAACAGGAGCTGACAGAACTAGGTAGATTATTGACTGTAAAGTATCATCAACAAACAGGAGCTGACAGAACTAGGTAGAGTATGGACTGTAAAGTATCATCCACAAACAGGAGCTCACTGAATAGGTAGAGTATTGACTGTAAAGTATCATCCACAAACAGAAGCTGACAGAACTAGGTAGAGTATTGACTGTAAAGTATCATCCACAAACAGGAGCTTACAGAACTAGGTAGAGTATGGACTGTAAAGTATCATCCACAAACAGGAGCTGACTGAACTAGGTAGAGTATTGACTGTAAAGTATCATCCACAAACAGGAGCTGACTGAACTAGGTAGAGTATTGACTGTAAAGTATCATCCACAAACAGGAGCTGACAGAACTAGGTAGAGTATTGACTGTAAAGTATCATCCACAAACAGGAGCTGACAGAACTAGGTAGAGTATTGACTGTAAAGTATCATCCACAAACAGGAGCTGACAGAACTAGGTAGAGTATTGACTGTAAAGTATCATCCACAAACAGGAGCTGACAGAACTAGGTAGAGTATTGACTGTAAAGTATCATCCACAAACAGGAGCTGACAGAACTAGGTAGAGTATTGACTGTAAAGTATCATCCACAAACAGGAGCTGACAGAACTAGGTAGAGTATTGACTGTAAAGTATCATCCACAAACAGGAGCTGACAGAACTAGGTAGAGTATTGACTGTAAAGTATCATCCACAAACAGGAGCTGACAGAACTAGGTAGAGTATTGACTGTAAAGTATCATCCACAAACAGGAGCTGACAGAACTAGGTAGAGTATTGACTGTAAAGTATCATCCACAAACAGGAGCTGACAGAACTAGGTAGAGTATTGACTGTAAAGTATCATCCACAAACAGGAGCTGACAGAACTAGGTAGAGTATTGACTGTAAAGTATCATCCACAAACAGGAGCTGACAGAACTAGGTAGAGTATTGACTGTAAAGTATCATCCACAAACAGGAGCTGACAGAACTAGGTAGAGTATTGACTGTAAAGTATCATCCACAAACAGGAGCTGACAGAACTAGGTAGAGTATTGACTGTAAAGTATCATCCACAAACAGGAGCTGACTGAACTAGGTAGAGTATTGACTGTAAAGTATCATCCACAAACAGAAGCTGACAGAACTAGGTAGAGTATGGACTGTAAAGTATCATCCACAAACAGGAGCTGACAGAACTAGGTTGAGTATGGACTGTAAAGTATCATCCACAAACAGGGGCTGACAGAACTAGGTAGAGTATTGACTGTAAAGTATCATCCACAAACAGGAGCTGACAGAACTAGGTAGAGTATTGACTGTAAACTGTCATCCACAAACAGAAGCTGACAGAACTATGTAGAGTATTGTACAGTAAATTATCATCCACATACAGGAGCTGACAGAACTAGGTAGAGTATTGACTGTAAACTGTCAACCACAAACAGAAGCTGACAGAACTAGGTAGAGTATTGACTGTAAACTGTCATCCACAAACAGAAGCTGACAGAACTATGTAGAGTATTGTACAGTAAAGTATCATCCACATACAGGAGTATTGACTGCAATTGAACAATATTTGACTCATGTTTCATGCTGTGGCAATTAGGCACTTTATTTATCTGAATCTGACCTGAATCATTGTACAGTTTACCTTGTCTTCCTGTACCATATGTTTAAAAAGTCTTGAGCGAATATATGATCTCCAGATGTAGAATGATTTTTTTTCATTATAATACTGAATTTAAACTGAAATAATATTAGATTATTCATATATTGTAGATATATATCACAGGATTCTTAGGTTTAAGAACTACATGATCGCCATGGAAAGAAAATCTCTGCTTCCACTTAAACATGACATACCTTTCATTGGAGACTGGTAAGTAAAAAAAAAAATAGGTATCGGTATTATGATGCATAGAAAACTTGGTCTAAAAATGCCAGAATAACATTTCTGACCGATTTCCCCAAAAAAATTCACCATGGTGTAGACTAACTTTAAAGGGATGGTGTCTACAGATATAAGTTTTTTTGCTCAAGGCTGTTCTAAAGTATAGCTGTTTCAATATTATTTCTGGATTGAACAGTTGATGTATAATATGTAATTCTAAAAATTATGAAAGATGAGAAAAGTAATTTGGATAAAGACAACTTACATTCAATATATGTTCTTTTCTTTCAGTGCCTTCTATAGCATTGGATTAAAATACAACCTGGACTTTATACTCTTCTGTAAGTAAACTTCACTATAGAGCACTATACTTCACTATATAAGTAATCTTCACCATAGAGCACTAAACTTCACTATATAAGTAATCTTCACCATAGAGCACTATACTTCACTATATAAGTAAACTTCACTATAGAGCACTTTATAAGTAAATTCATACACTGCTCTACAGTGAAGTTCATCTTCGCTAGCCAAGGGTTTCTGATACGCTTCTCTCCTCATAAACCCTTGGCCTACGGTGAAATCAAAAGACGGGATTGTTTTCCGTCACGTGATCTCGAGTCTATCAGGTACGCACAGATTGCGTCATCGCCAGAAATAAAGACACGTGTTAAAAAAAATTAAATCAAAGTTTTTCAAGAATAATTAAGAAGCAATAATTGAGTTATGTTTATTCATTATTTATAGAACAAATCTGAAGCTTCAACATAGATTCTTAATCACATATTTAGAAGATATTGGATGACACCATGGCTATTCATAGAATTGAATGTTATCTTACGGATCGTTGTTTTCTTGCATTTTTCATTTCCGAGATTAAAGAGTGAAGATGTATCCCGAACGCAAATATCGTCATTTACAAAAAACAATTGCCGATTGGTCGACCTGGGTGTACTGAAATCCAATCAGAACTCTGGTAAAAAATCCCGATTTCTATGAACGCCGTAGGCCAAGGGTTTATGAGGAGAGTAGCGTATCAGAAACCCTTGGCTAGCGAAGATGAGTGAAGTTCATCTTTTCAGTTTTTCTGTGGTCTGTACATGAAGTAAACTTTCATTTCCTCTTTGGCCTTATTGATTTATTGGTTATTGCTAAATGCCCAATATGCAGTATTTCAGACATATTGTGGTGATATGTGGCCCTATCATGGCTGTGTAATCAATGCCCTAATTAAGAGTGACCTAGTTATTTATTACCTGAGATTGTGATGTAACCTTCACACATTTCTTCAGTCCATAAATCTCTAATGGAAATGTATTTTAAGTTTCATATTCTTTTGTAATGGATAACATTGGAAGATGATTTTTGCACAATGCCATCTGTTTAGTAGAGACTGTTATAGGACCTTGGCCCAAAAGGTCTAAATGTTCAAGGTCACTGGCAGAAGTGTATAACCTGAGTCTGTCTGTAGAAATGACTGTTCTTTGGTTGTATGAGATTATTAAAATCATCTTGTTTTGTTTCTGTTCTAGGGGGACCCTGGTCACCTTTTGAAAATTACTGGAAATTAAAAGATGAATACAAAATTTATCACAGAAGAAAACAGTTAGCAGAGGAGTAAGTATATAATGGTGAGAGAGAGAGAGAGGGGGGGTGGGAGAAAGAGAGAGGGGACAGATTTTATCATAAAACAACACATTTCATAAAGGTTTCCAGATTTTTAAGTGTTTTCTGCATTAGCATTAAGTACCAAAATTATATGAAATAAACTTTTCCTTTGCACACCTCATAGGTAGTCAAAAAGTGAATTTATGTTTTGATACTTCTCGCAACATGCACCCAGTGTTGAAGAAAATTAATCTGTTACATGTACTCATACAGAAGTAGTATTTTGTTGATTATACTCTGAGTTCAGATGTTAAAAAAACCCATAGATTAGATTATAAAATTAAAGTTTAAGATACAAATTAAATCTAGGTCATATTGTATTAGAATTGAAATAAGGCTTTTTTTGTCTGCTTTTCAGCTTGTCAAAAAAGATCCTATGGATTGGGATCGCTAATTTTGCTCTGAGTCCCCTGATTCTCATGTGGCAAATACTCTACTCTTTCTTCCGATATGCTGATGTAAGTAACAATTGTAATCATATCTTTTCGGGACATTTTTATATTTTAAAAAATTATGACCTTCAGAAACCTTTTTCATTGACTTAGGAGATTGCTAAGCAGAGTCATTGTTATTTTCCTCAAATGTCCATTTCATTAAAATTTATCTGTTACAATCAGCAATTTTATTACTGTAAATCAGTAAATTTTCAAGATGCCTCATTTATTTGCTCCTATTTAATTTAAATCACTTTTATAGAAAATAAAGTTCTCACAAATGAAAAATGATTTAAAGTAAAAGATAAATATAAAAATTTTATCTTTTCAGACTCTTAAAAGAGAACCTTCAATGTTAGGATCAAGAAGATGGTGAGTTTGATCAATTAAGAACCATTAATTTGGATGAAATTTAAATTCTTTGTCCTGACAATATGCATACATTATGGTAATATTCTGCTCTGAGAGCTCGTTAGCTTAATTTCTATAATTATGCTGTTATATCAGTAAAATTACTGAATAGATCCAGTGACTAGTATGAAAACTATCATAGAAATGAATTTCTATAACAAAAACCATGAAAGAATATGGTAAAAGTAAAGAAACAAGTTTGATTTTACGGAAGACCTAAATAGATTATTCTGAGTATTAATCTTTAAATTGATTTAAAGGTCATTGAAAGTTTAAAGCTGGTGAATAGGTATTTTTTTTTTTATTTATGAATCATATCAGCTCCTCAACATTATTATTATAACAATATTATTTTATATGATAATAAACAATGCTCTCTCTACTAGATAATGAAAATTTTTCCCAAATCTTTACAATGTAGATACATGGGTAGGGTTAAGGTGTCTCTGTCAGGTCATTTAATAACCCAGGGTAGATTGAACATGCTTACATCTGCAAAATCTCTAGCAACTTCTTTTTTTTCTTTTTTAACTTTTGGAAATCTACCAAACAATCTTTTTCATGTTAAAGTTGAATTAATCTGAATGGGTTTGATAATTTTGTACAAATGTAACCAAGATTTATATTTATCTTAAAGGCATTGATTTAAGAAAAACAAATTTTGCAGGTCAAATTATGCAAGGTTGTACCTTCGACATTATAATGAATTGGACCATGAATTTGATGCAAGGTAAGAGAGTTATCCTCCTAGCAAGTTTCTACTTCATTGCTCTTAGTTTCATGTTTGGGCTTAAATGCATTAAGTCCAACAGGAAACATCTTACATTACTAGAACTGTCTGAATATAATTTCATTGCAGAAGGATCATTTAAATTATTCATTCTTAATAGAATGTCACCATACTGAAATCTGCTCTTTTTAGGTCACCTGAGAAAACTCAGGTGACCTATTGCTGTCTGTTTTCGTCCGTCGTCGTGTGTTGTGCGTCGTCCGTAAACATTTGAACGTTTTCAGCTTCTTCTCTGCAACCACTGAACCAATTTCAACCAAATTTGGCACAAAGCATCTATGGGTGAAGGGGAACAAAAATTGTGAATTTCATGGTCCCTGCCCCCCTGGGGCCTGGGGGGTGGGGCAAAAACCACTAAAATTAATGCAATCTTTAAAAATCTTCTTCTTTACTCCTGGACATCAAGCAGTCAAACTGTTTGCATGATTGTATTCAGCATTGAGTCCTCTACCAAAATTGTGAAATTCATGGCCCTGGGATCAGGGGTTCTATTACTAGGGCAGGGCTAAATAAGTACATGGTGAAAATGCATTATTTCTTTGAAAATCTTCTTCTCTGCTCCTGGGTATTAAATAAACTAACTAAGTGCATAGTTATGATGAGCAAAAATGTCTCTACCAAAATTGTGAATTTTTTGGCCCCAGGGTCAGGGTTCTGGTGTTAGGGCGGGGCTCTATTGATTATATAGTGAAAATACATTAAATCTTTGAAAACTTTCTTCTCTGCTCTTTGGTATTAAGCAGATGAACTACCTATGTAGTAATGATGAGCAAGGACCCTAATCTTCCAGAATTGTGAATTTCAAGGCCCCTGGGTCAGGGGTACCAAAGGGGGGTGTACTTATATACTGAAACTGGATGAATTGTTTGAGATCTGCTCCTTGGTATTAATCAAATATTTTTGAAAAGCAAGGGTGCCTTTTTCAAAAATTGTGCAATGTGTGGATCTAGGCCTAAGGGTCAGGGGTTCATGTGTGATAGGGGCATTACTGATTATTGCTGAATATTACTGATTATTTGAAATGCATTTTTTGTTCCCCCAACCTGCCTATGGGTACTTAGTAAACAAACTAAGCAACTGCTAGGTATATTGTTATGATGATCAATGGTGCCTCTTTCAAAATTGTGAAAGCCATAGCATCTGGCTTAAAACATGAATCAAATTAAATCACTGGAAAGTTGTTGCATAATGCTCAGGTGACCTATAAGGCCCATGGGCCTCTTGTTCTTTAAATTTCTGGATCTAAGACCCATTATAGTATGTGTCATGAAAACAACATCTTAAGTTCAGAATAGGGCACTCTAGACGTCTAGATGTCTTGATCATAAAAAGGATATCATTGTGCTTTAAAAGTATATTTTATTGTAAAGATTAAGTTTAACTAGTTCATTTAAATCATTGATATAAATATTTGGTTTTAATATATATATATATACAAATTATGATTCATTTTCTTAAATGTGTCAGTACATCGGGGTTTTTTTACAGGTTGAATAGAGGCTATCGTTTAGCAAACAAATATATGGATATCTTTACTTCACAGCTTATAGTCATACTTGCAAAGTAAGTCTTTTTCTGTTGATAGTTCATGTTGCCTTTTTCAACATACATTGCTGATTATGATACATGTACCAGCTTATAAATATTGACAGGA
This sequence comes from Saccostrea glomerata, assembly GCA_003671525.1. NCBI lineage: Eukaryota > Metazoa > Mollusca > Bivalvia > Ostreida > Ostreidae > Saccostrea > Saccostrea glomerata. The sequence goes on from PRKT01000080.1 coordinate 1,157,450, forward strand.
TTTCAAGTCTATCAACCACATTATGTATCTTAAACACCAGCCTGTTTAATACAAATTAAGTTTCATCTATTCACTACTGGATGAAAAAATACATTCTGGCACAAAGAGGGTAAATGAGGTGCAGTGTAAATATTTAAATGCCTTTGGACAATATTTTGTACCATTCCTGTATTCATAATGTGGGGTATGAAAGAAAACAAAATGAGCATATACACTCTACACATAGGTTTAATTTGTAAGACACTGTGCTAAAAATTTTGAAATATAATGAAAGGGAAACAGTGGTTATGCAGGTGACCCCAAATTGACCCTGCAAAGAGAAGTACGGGGGGTGATCAAAAAGTTTGCAAACTATCTCTATATCTACAAAACCACAATTCAGATTAGAATGAAATTCGGTACACACATAGTCATACACAAGGTCTATAAATAGCATATGCTGAATAAAGTTTTTCTCTTTGTTTGTGATGTCACAATTTGAAAATGACGTCACTATGTGGGTCATTTGTGACGAAAAATGGTTGTTTCAGTCGAACTCGTTCTACAAACGACTGTACAATTTATTGTATATCTTAGATATCCCTCTGCAGTATCATATAATAATTTGTACACAGTTTACTATGATAAATGAGTTCCTATAAATTCAATTAATGATTGGATTGATCGTTTTAATGAAGGAAGGCAGATGGTTAAAAATGATACTTGTCAATTTGCCCATTGAAAGCAATTTTGAAAAGATATGTGTTTTTAATTAAGCAATTTGCTATCAAAGACCTCCAATTTTCACTTTGAAAAATAGTTGAATATTTGAACAATTATAATATAATTATTAAATACCTAAGATATCTTGACAAAGGATTTACTCAGAATTTGGACATCAATTATATTTTTTTTTAATTTAAACGTAATAAAGAAAAGAGGGCCAATAAGATATCGTTTACTTTTGATTTTAAACATATTAGATATGATAAAAAGAAGGCTACTGTTCTCTATCCACCTTGAATAAAAATCTCTCCCGAGACACAAGATTTGTGTTTTAAAGGTCGCCATGCTAATATTTGGAAATGATATTCTTATCCACCCATTCTGTTGCCGAGATTTGACCATTTCTGACAAATGAACTGTTCTTGTCATAAAAATTAACTCATATGGAAAGAAATATAACTCAGTAAAATCTTTCAACTTTTGTGACAGAATGCTACGGAGGGGGTCACATGACCGCCAATATCACGTGGTTCGCGCATGCGCAAAACGGTGGTTGCTGTGCATTAAAATTGGAGAGGATTAATTTAAAATATAATCAACATTGAAACCAAATATTGTTTCTTTCATTGAAGTTATTCAATTAGTTTGCTAACTTTTTGATCACCCCTCGTAACTATAGTGAATTTGAATGACGTCTAATGCGTCTATATATCATTAGCTCTTCTGAGCCAAAGGCTCAAAGAGCTAATGCTATGGCCATTTGTGCGTAAACTTTTTAGATTATGGGCCATAACTCAAGAACCCCTTGGCCAATCAGTACCAAATTTTTCACAGGGTATCATTGGCCCAAGGGCTACCATTTATACTAAAATAAAGGTTGGGACCCTTAAACAAGGGGAGATAATCAGGAAAACAAAACCAAAAGTACTGGTTGCTAAAACATTTTCTTCTCCATAACCACCAGGCAGATTTTCACCAAACTTACATACAAGGATCAGGATATGTCAAAGACTTTGCACGGGGAATTACCCTGGGGCAAAGGGCGTGGTCTCAAGGTCACTTCAAAGTTGACCTAAATTTACAATTAATAAAAACATGTATATTTTGCTTACTATAAGGACTAGGATCATCAAATCTTGTAAGTTGATGCATCTTACGACTTCACATCATGTTAACTCAAAAGTAGGTCACGGTGACCTACTTTTTATATTTTGCAGGGATTTGTTTTCAAATTGATTTGAAGGCATATTTTGGACACTTTAAGGCCTATGATCATCAAACTTTGTCAGTTGATGCATCTTGGGTCCTCAAACAATGTCATCTTAAAAGTAGGTAACCGTGACCTACTTTTTGAACTTTATGACATCCTTTTAAAAACATAAAATCCCATTATATCAGACACTGGGAGGTTTAGAATCATCAAATCTTGTACTTTGATGCATCTTGGGACCTTAAAACATATTTATGAAAAAGTAGGTCACTGTGACCTACTTTTTGAATTTTGCCGACATTTGTTTTCAAATTGTTTAAAACGCATATTTTGATTACCTTCAGACCTAGGATCATCAAACTTGGTCAGTAGATGCATCTTGGGTTGTTGAAAAATGTCGACCAAAATGTAGGTCACAATGACCTACTATCGACATTTTATGGCTATATTTAAGTATCTTCAGTATTTATTGGCTTAGAATCATCAAACTTTGTGAGCCGATGCATATTTGGTTTTCGGAGAGTGACGACCAAAAAGTAGGTCACTGTGACCTACTTTTGACATTTTATGGCTTTATTTAAGTATCTCCGGTATTTTTTGGCTTAGAATCATCAAACTTTGTGAGTTGATGCATCTTGGGTTTTCGGAGAGTGACGACCAAAAAGTAGGTCATGGTGACCTACTTTTGACATTTTGTGGTTATAATTAAGTATCTCTTGTACTTATTGACCTAAAATCATCAAACTTTGTGAGTTGATGCATCTTGGGTTTTCGGAGATTGTCGACCAAAAAGTAGGTCACAGTGACCTACTTTGACTTTTTTATTGTTATATTTAAGTATCTCAGGCACTTATTAGCTACGATTCATCAAACTTTGTCAGTTGAGGCATCTTGGGTTTTCGAAGAATGTCGACCAAAATGTAGGTCACGGTGACCTACTTTTGAATATCTCAGGTACATATTAGCTTAGAATCATCAAACTTTGTCAGTTTAGGCAACCTGGGTTTTCGGAGAACGTCGACCAAAAAGTAGGTCACTGTGACATTTTTGACATTTTATGGCTATATTGAATTACATCTGGTACTTATTGGCTCAGAATCATCAAACTTTGTCAGTTGAGACATCTTAGGGTTTCATTGAATGTCCAACAAGAAGTAGGTCAAGGTGACCTACTTTTGAATATCTCAGGTACCGTAATTGGGGGAATACAATACGCACTTTTTTCCTAAAATTAATTTCTGTGAGAAAGGGATGCGTATTTTACATCACAATGGGATTTTGACAAGTTTTTCTTTCAGGTGAAACACGGCTATCATATGTACATACCGTAGTATTACCTACAGACATATGCAATTTCTTTTGTTAATTGCCATATTTTAAACTTCGGAAAGTTATTGTTGGAAGGTATGCTTCTTAAAAATGTCACTTTCATAATCTTTTTATGCCCAAATAACATGAAAAAGTAAGTTAAAAGTAATTTGAGCTGCATGTTGATTGTCTCCGAGGAGGCCGCCATTACCGATGTTATTTTTAGACGTTCACTCATAGCTATGTCACGTGCTTCCGGAATGATAGTGCACATGCACCTTATCTGCCAGACAAAGTAATAAATCATTTTTTAATGAAATACAATAAAATAAATATTAATTTTAGGTTTAAAATAACTCAGTGATAATCTGCAACAATATTAACACCCCTCCATACGTCCCAATGAAAGGAAGCCAATGTTGTGACACACGTGCGCTGGTCAAATGATAATTACCTATCAACACCCCTCGGGGCAATTAATTGTCTACCGACTCCAAAGCAATGTTTTTACAGTTAGAGCACTGATTATTTACTGCCATGTTAATTGCTGTGATTATTTTCTTTGTTAAAAATTGGGGGTCGGTTTATGACCTTTCGTATGTGTGAGCATGGTGAGCATGTGTTGATTACGGCACTTAAACAATTAAACACTTGTTAAATGTAATTTTACCTTATCTTATACTTATCGGCCTCTTGTTTAAATAATTGAGAGTTGAGAAATGAAATATAAATTATGCTAAAACTTTCAATAAAAGTGGTATCATTTAGAAAATAAGATATCCGCGAAGATTCAGAAGAGGAAAATCGTAGTCTTCTTAAAGAAATAAATACTTTGATGTTTCAATTTCGTTTCCTGTTAAAATATTGTAAGATAATTTTAAGCATGATTATCTAGATCCAAAATTTAATATGACAACTGATAAAACTTTCGACAATATCTCTTGCTTTGTTGAAATAAAATTATTTCATCTAAGAATATGGCGACGCATAATTTCAAAATCACCGTAACTATTCTTTAACAAAATCTGTTGATACTTTTACGCAACATTATCTTGTGCTTTGTTGAAGTAAATGAATAAATAATTTTCTCCAGATTGCTGCAATACGGAATATCAGGATTAAGAGAAAGTTATAAAGTGTGTATTTTTAAAAAAGTGTGTTCAGTAAATTTTTGACACCTAATCCTCGCGCCGATTTTCGTAACAAATTACCGTGATTTTCATAGTTCAGAACATCGCTTGGTAAATTTTTCTGTTGCGTATAATACATCCGAACTGCGTTTTTTTCCCCAGTTTCAGACTCAAAAAGGGGGGTGCGTATTTTACATCAATGCGTATTATACTCGGCCAAATACGGTACTTATTTAAATAGAATCATCAAATTATGTCAGTTTAGGCATCTAGGGTTTTTGGATAACGTCGACCAAAAAGTAGGTCACCGTGACCTACTTTTGACATTTGATGGCTATATTTAATTATCTCTGGTACTAATTGGCTTAGAATCGTCAAACTTTGTCAGTTGATGCATCTTGGGTTTTCAGAGAATGTTTGACCAAAAAGTAGGTCATGGTGACCTACTTTTGTATATCTCAGGTACTTATTAAATTAGAATCATCAGTCTTTTGTCAATTAATGTATCTTGAGTCCTCAGAAAATTTCAATCAGAAGGTAGGTCACTGTGACCTACTTATGGTATTTTATAATTATATTATAATATCTTAAGTCTTAACTGGCTAAATATTATCAAACTTTGTAAGTTGATGAATTTTGGGTCTTATGATACTATAGAGTTTGAGGCTTCTAAAAGAAGTGATAGATTGTACAATTTATCAGAAGAGCGATTCAAGGCCCTTGGGCCTCTTGTTTTTACTTTTATGAGAATAGGGGCAAATTTATTTTTCTGAAATCTTCAAAATTACAGCAGAGCCAAGCTTATTAAGGTGAGACTATGCGTCTCTTGTTTTTATTTTATTTCGATTTGCATACAATTATTTTTCTCATATCTTTTCAGAAATGTGGCGTTTTTTGCTGGTTCTGTTCTGGCCGTGTTGGTTGTGTTGACAGTGATTGATGAGGATGTTTTGGCTGTGGAGCATATCTTAACTACCATGACAATAGCAGGTATGCTTATCTTACAAATATAAAAAAACACAAAGTTTTATAAACAGTAAAACAGGCTTAGAGCAACGTGCCAGGGACAAACAATCTATATCATCAATTCATAAAAATACCTTTAAAAAATATCAAAATTTCAATCCCACTAAACATACGAGTATTTATCATTTATACAGTTAGTCCTAAAGCACCTGAATACTTCAATGGATGTCAAAGACAATTGTCAGTTGAATTGTTGTGATATCAAATCTCAGATTCAAATGCAATTTGCAAAATTTATTTTTAATAAAGTAATTTGAATCTTCTGGATTTAGAAAAAAAAAAATTTTCTAATATTATTAATTACTTTAAGGAATATTTATTATAAGTCTTTTTTCTTGGCAATTTTTATTTTATTATACTTTCGTTATATATATGTATCTTAATTAATAATGATTTTTAAAAACCTGACACATTCACTTTGATGATGGTAACCTTAATTTGCACTTGTTATCTTATTTTTTAGGGAAAAAATCGAAACTTACAGAAATATAATTTTGTGTTTCAGGATTGATTGTGACAGCTTGTAAAGTTTTCATACCAGATGAGGTTTGTTATGTTTTTAAAAAGACCCTCATTGATTTACATGTACATGTGTACTGACAAATACACTGAACATGTAAAGTCCCCATTGTGAATGGATTGTAAATGTTTATAATGTACAGTGTATATGTAAGGTTTGTTGTTCTTTATTCTTGAAACTTATTTTTTGAGAGTTTTGTTCTTGTGATACAAACATGACAATTAGAAGCAATTCATTTGAAATGAATTATTCAAAATACAAACACATTTTTCTTGCAGCATTTAGTGTACTGTCCAGAAATCTTAATGAGGAGCATCCTAGCCCACGTCCATTACATGCCACCTGACTGGACTGGAAATGCCCACACTTCTAGAGTTCGCAATGAATTCTCCATATTTTTTCAGTACAAAGTTGTAAGTTAAATTTATGAATTAATGAATTTTTTATGATTTAAAATGTGAAAAAAGTAGAAATTTCTTTTAACCCTGAATTTCTTAAAATTGATATTTTGTTGCATAATTATTTACTAACCAGTACATCATGAAACAATTTTGCAATTTAGCTCTTACTCAATAGATATCTAAAGCAGATATGTATATCTCATGAATATTCCTTGTAACGTGTTGGAAAATGCACATTGGACCATTTTATACTATTTACATGATGTAAAATAAGCAAAAAAAATTTTGGAAGGGGGGTCAGTAATTATTGGTTTGTTTGTATGTTTAATTTAGTTTTTTAAATCTATATTTTTTTGCTCCTTTGAGCAGTGATCTTTTTCATGCAAGTTAAACATATTTATATTCTCGTCTGAAGGATAGGTCTTCAGTTGTCTTGAATTAGGATTTGAACCTGTCACAGGTCTTACCACTGTGCCTCAACTGGCAACTGAAGGGAGATTGAGATAGATTGTTAGTCTCTTATTTGTAATGACCAAAATGCTTATTATATTGCATAACTGTACTTCAATGAACTGATTTTCCTTTCAGGTATACCTCTTTGAAGAACTTTTAAGTCCACTTTTGACACCCTTTGTGCTTTGTTTTTCCTTGCGTCACAAATCTATGGAGATAGTTGACTTTTTCCGTAACTTCACAGTGGACGTGGTCGGCGTGGGGGATGTGTGTTCATTTGCACAGCTTGATGTTAGGAAGAAGGACAATAAACCAGATAATGGGGTAAGCACCATGTCATTGCATGTAGACTATTACAGCCCTTCCTGTTGTCAAAAACCTAACTTGGGAGTCAAAACAAACAGTTAGACCAAAAATTAATAAAGTTTTTTTTTTGATGGAAAGTTCACTGAGTAAATCTGAGTAAATCATGAATAAAAAGTCTCACACTATATGAAATATTTCTGTTGAAGAAACATTCCTTTGGTCACTAATATGACCCATCACAGTCTGTTTTGTCCATCAAGACTTTGAAGAATACTGTAAACCAACTTTTATTCGCAACGACTTTATTTCGCGATTTGCCAGGGGTAAACTAGTAAGCGATGACTAATTTACGCGATCAAGTCTTTTTCGATCTGTTTTAAATAGACAGAGAGACTTAAAGTACTGGTTCACAGCGAGAAATATTTGTGATGACGAGGATGTTGCGAACTTCGCGAAAATTTCTCGCACACGAAAAAAAGTTGGTTTATAGTATACCTTTTGAGGTTAAAATGTAATAGGAACTGATAGATGCCAATAATTTCAAACAATATGCCTATATCTAAAATAATTGGAATTATTGTGTTTCCTGATCAAAATACTACTGCAGTTGACTGATAGTGAGTTATTATTTATTTTACAAAGGATGAATCCCCAGAAACCTCCACAGGAGCCAACATGTTTACACCAGAGCAGTCCCCATCACAGGAGGGAAAAATACAGATGTCTCTGATGCATTTCCATGTAAAGATTCTCTTTCTTCCATTGTTTTATGTTTGTTATGACATTTTCAAAAGAAAACAAAAAACCAGAGCCACTGTTACATAACAACACTGGTCTATGATAATTTTTTTTCTTGGCAGTTAACAAATCCAGAATGGAAGCCTCCGAAGGAATGCAGTCTATTCATTAATGATATTAAAGAGCAAGGTAAGATGAGATCTTTAGAGAGTTTATATGCATTGTGCAGATTGAATCATGGATCTTACATAGGGTTATGTTTATGAGAAAGAGAATCTTCATTATTATTTTGAGAGTAGTAGGGATGAGAGAGATTGTCAAGTCATCTAACATTACATTTTAAATAGATTACACAATGTCAATCATTGTTTTCTAATATGAATTCTTGAATTAATAATAACTTAATGATTCATTTAGTGTAGTGTTTAGACCCTAACTGGCTCAGACTTGTATCAAGGCCTTATTTGCTGGATGAATATACATGTATATAATTGTCTGCATCTGTTTTTGATTTAGATAAGCAGAATCTCAATGCTCATCAAAAATAGAAATTCTTTGAATTTATGTATTTATTGAAGCATTGAAGACAAAAAATTCTAATACTTGTAACTTTGAACCAAATTTATTTATTTATTTTACAGCCCAGAGAAACACCACAAACCAAAGTATCTTTCATCCTATGACCCAAAACATGGTGAACTCCTCTCAAGGGTCCCTCACAGGGTATTTGTCTGGATTACAGCCTAGTGGTACCCTAGGATTGGGGGTAAGACTTCCTTTTTTTTTTTTTTATTTATACAAAATTTTATTCACATAAGTGAATGGGACTGGGCAGCAGGAAAAGACTTTCTTTCTATTTTACTTTACAACATCTTGATGATGTTGGTTGAATATTAAATTGATCTTTACCTATCATAATTTATCAATGAATACTAAAACTCACGGCCACTTAATTAGCAAAATACGGTATAAGTAGAATTTTTAGCGAGGATTTAATTTTGGCATTATTAGCGAGGGTGCTGAGATCGCTAAAATTGAATATCGCTAAAAATTAATTGCTTTTTATTTGTTATAACTTCTTTAACGTGCATTTTAAAATCGCTAAAACAACGTCTTGCTAAAAACGAATTACCAGTTTTTCAGGACAAATCGCTAAATTTGCGTCTCGCTAAAATTTCCACTTATACGGTATTCAAATGATTTGGTTTGGTCAACATTTACTTGTATGTTATATAATGAAAACCAATAAAAATAGAAAATAAAGACCCAAATTCCTAGAATTACAATAATTCTTTATTAATATTCCTTTTTGAATACCTTATATATGCCCTTAGCAGGGCATTAATGACCTATGGACATATTTCTAGTTTTTACTAGTTCAGAACAAAAAAGTAAAAATTCTTGCTACTTTCATGTTACAGTATACAAGCATGGCATCCAGTATTGCCGTACAGAGTGGTGTGTACCCACAATCCACCCAGGTCTCCATGGCACCTGGTACTACAGGCATTCAGCATAAACTGAGAGGAGCTATCTCCACTGTAGAAGGACCTCTGGAGCAGTCCATTACTGGACCGCTCGTTAACATTCAGGGTTCTTCAAGCATGATCAACAGTGGTGGTGGATTTTATTCAATCGGCAGTTCAAAACCGAGTGTGGATGAAGGATCCTTGGAATTACTGTCACATGACATGAGTGTTAGTGCTTTATACCTACATGACCTTCAGTCTCGCAAACAGCGAGGCCAAGCTCAGACTGGGGGGTATGAGAATTTAGAGGACATTCGGGCTAGAGCTCTGTGGCAGAGACCAGAGAGTAGCCAGGCTGCTGGACACGCCCTGATGCCGAACATTCAAGAGAGAATGGAGGAGGAGGATAAGGAAGGCGAGACATCACAAGCTGTCACTAAATCTCTATAGTCTTACTGTCTGTCATATCATGCTTAGTGTCACTAATTTACCAGGATGTATTTTGTTTTTATGCATTGTAATAAAACCTATAATCCACTGTTACAAGAGTAATTCTATATTTACTGTATATAGGCTTATTTTCGCCCGCTTTATTTTCACCGTTTTAATCTTGCAAACAATTTTGCCCCATCTTAAATTCGCCCATTCATGCTTTTGTTTAAGAAGTTATACTGAATTCTTTGAATTTGCCCTGTTTTAAATTCACCCAACCAATGTTAGGGGGAAAGGAGCAAACATAAAACGGGTGCAAAAATTTCCCTGTATTATACAGTAGTACCGGTAAATCAATGAACAGACCCATTGGAATTTATACATGTGTAAACTTTTCTCATTATTGGCAAGTCTCCAAATTTAGTGGTCTGTTGTTATGTCCCAATCACAAAGCTGCTTGGTGGTGTATACATTTAAATTTTTTTGAAAAGGAGGGATATGCCCTTTTCAAAGGAGAAATATTCAAAAGTAGTGCAATTATGGTAGGGTCATAAGTAACGCATTTTCTCATCAAGAACTGAACAGTCATTTATGACTATATTAGTGAACAGTTTGTTTTTTCATGCCATGGGGTGGGGGGTAGTATTACAAAGACAGGGATAAATGTTAATTTGCAAGCTTACCTTTTAGCAGTAAAAGGCCATTGAAGGGATCTAAAGACTTCTCATAGGTATAAGGGGTTCCAAAGTAGAGGATCAAAAGATTTCTCATAGGTATGAGGGAATCCGAATTTACTTTCTATATACAAGTGTAGTATATAACATGTATAAAGGGGAATCCAAAAAATATATATCCTTATACCTTACATAGCTAGGATATAAAAGGATCCACAGATTTCACTTAACTCGTAGTGTTTATTCAAGATTGTAAGAAACATGGCCCTAGTATACAAGAGGACAGGAGACAGGAAGGGACTGTACAGCTTTTGTCTCCAATGGGATGGAAAGGTGAAAACTCTCTCTCTCTCTCTCTCTCTCTCTCTCTCTCGGCAGAACACTAAATGATCTCTTAGAAATTCTGTATCATATTACTTCATCAGTTACTTTTCAGTTTAGTACCCTAGCTTAGCAGAATTGCACAAGATTATCAGATTTAACAACTTTCCACAACCTACACTGTTATTTTCCTGCTGAATAGAGGGACAGGAACTGTTTTGAGATCCCCATTCTCCATACAAACTGCATGGCCCACAGGACAGGAACCCCCCCCCCCCCCCCCCCCCCCCCCCCCCCCCCGCACCCTTCCACCGATATAGACCCCAGGACCTTTTTGACTTTTTACACGTAAATTAAATGTGGATGACACATTTGTGATATAAACTATTCTATCAATTCAAAAAAATATACATTTTGTGTAAAAAAAAAAAAATTCTCTCTCTCTCTTTCTCTCTCTCTCTCTCACAACTCTCTCTCTCTCTATATATATTTTAGGTAATTTTTCGACTTGTTGGTATGTATTTTATTGCAAATATGTCATTGAAAGATAACTTATGAGGAAGAGGTCAAGGGGTCTATATCAAAAGGGGGGTCATGTTCTCAAGCATCTGTGATATATCCTTTGTCTGTTTGTAGTGCATATCCTACTGTATACTATAGACAATTAAGTGTGCATAATTGTTTTCGTGTTTTGAAGACAGTTTCCGAATTTTTTAAGTCAGGGCGAAACTTATTTAGATAAGATTTTGTCTTTGTGTTGTTTTTTACAGGTTTATATACATACAGAACAGAACATTTTATTTCTAATTTAGAGCCCATAACAGACAAATGTAGCTTTTTTTCTTTGACGTTGGCATTTGGATCTTCTTTATAGGATTAATTAATACAGTCAGAAGACACCACAGGGGAAGGAGGTATTCCCTAATTTGTTTCCAAACAAAATCTTAATTTACTTTTAAAATTAAGCAGTAAAAAAAAATATTTATTCAGAATTGCTAATTGTGTTCATTAATTGGCAGGTCGGCTTCTCGCTACATTTAAAATTTCCGCAGTGTATTTTTTTTCTTCTTCAATTTTTAGGTACTTTTCCTTTTTAATGAAAACTGAACGTTAACTTTTTTTAAGAGAAGGTAACGAAAGACAACTCTTTATGAAGGGTATGAACTTTGACTGCAATTAGTAAGGATTAACTTCCACATTTACAGCCAATCAGAATTTAGATAATCAAACGTAAACATTACTTGAAAGATTTGGTGGAAGCAACACGTGCTAGTACTGTACATGTACACTTATCTGTGTGAAAAGGTTTGTAAACAGCGAATGATTTTGTGGAATGTACGGTATTACATAAATATATGCATGATCACTTAAATAATGAAGTGAAATTTGAAATATCAGACAAAATGCATATTGAAAAAAAGTCCATTCCAGCTGTCATAATGCAGTAGGAAATTCGAAAATCACCTGTCCAAGTGAGCCTGTTCTTAACTGATCATTACAATTAGCATCTTAAATAATTGTTAATGGTAATTTATCGCTATGTATATACATTGATATAAACATGATAAACACGGACTACATCAAGTTTAGCCGAATCGTGTTTAAATTTATACTAATCAGCTAATGGTTTTCCAAAAATCGCCAAGTTTCGCTTTCGTTTCTGAGTCGGGGTATATAGTTGAAAACTTGTAAAGGTAAGGTAATATTTTGGAATGCGTACAATTTAACAATCTAATTATCTTAAAATACTCAGTAAAACATGACTAATGTACATTTTTAAAAATTTGATTATTCTAAGCTGTATATAAATGCATGTACTTAACATTGGCTAAGTTACATGTACATGGAATAACCTAAGGAGTTTCTGAAACTTTAAAGTAAAATGACTCCAATTTCACTTTTGATTCTTATTTTACATAGTCATTTTAAAATTGTTAAACTTAAATAATTTTTCATATCAATTAATTTACTTTGATAATTCTTGATATCTTAATTTATTTGCTCACAATAAATGAAGCTAAACCAACACTGTGACAACATCTGGCTAATGCTTAATCTCCTGAAATATTCTAATTATGTGCTTTCGTAGTAAAAGTAAATCACTCTACCTGCTATACACTCATACTGCTTGATGGCAATAGTGAATAGTCACTGATTAGTTGTTTGGTGAATAAAATAAATCATTGACTTCTTGACATCAAAGTATGACACTTGAGTAGTCTATTGTTCAGGTTATACTTTTTAGCTCACCTGAGCCAAAGGCTCAAGTGAGCTTTTCTGATCAAAATTTGTCTTTCGTCGTTGTTGTCGTCGTTGTCATCGTTGTAAACTTTGCACATTTTCATCTTCTTCTCAAGATCCACTGGGACAATTTCAACCAAACTTGCTACAAAGTATCCTGGGGTGAAAGGGATTTAAGTTTGTTCAAATGAAGGGCCACTCCCTTTTCCAAGGGGAGATAATTATGAATTAGAGAAAAATAAGTGGCATTTTTAAAAAATCTTCTTCTCAAGAACCACTGGGCCAGGAAAGATGAAACTCATGTAGAATTATCCTCAGGTAGTGTAGATTCAAGTTTGTTCAAATCATGACCCCTGGGGCTAGGGTGGGGCCAAAATGTCCGATCAAAGTTTTACATAGGAATATATAGGAAAAAATCTTTTAAAATCTTCTTCTCGAGAACCACTGGGCCAGGAAAGATGAATCTCATGTGGATTCATCCTCAGGTAGTGTAGATTCACGTTTGTTCAATTCATGACCCCCGGGGGTAGGGTTGGGCCAAAATGGCCGATCAAATTTTTACATGGGAATATTTAGGAAAAATCTTTAAAAATCTTCTTCTCAAGAACCACTGGGCCAGGAAAGATGAAACTCATGTCGAATCATCCTCAGGTAGTGTAGATTCACGTTTGTTCAATTCATGACCCCCGGGGGTAGGGTTGGGCCTAAACGGCCGATCAAATTTTTACATTTAGGAAAAATCTTTAAAAATCTACTTCTCAAGAACCACTGGGCCAGGAAAGATGAAACTCATGTTGAATCATCCTCAGGTAATGTAGATTCAACTTTCTTTAAATCATGACCCCCGGGGCTAGGGTGGGGCCAAAATGGCCAATCAAAGTTTTTCATTGGAAAATATAGGAAAAATCTTTAAAAATCTTCTTCTCAAGAACATCTGGGCTAGGAATGATGAAACTCATGTGGAATCATCCTCAGGTAGTGTAGATTTAAGTTTGTTCAAATAATAACCCCTGGGGGTAGGGTGGGGCCAAAATGGCCGATCAAATTTTACATAGGAATACATAGGAAAAATCTTTAAAATCTTCTTCTCAAGACCCATTTAGACAGGAAAGATTAATTTCATGTGAAATTAAGCACAGGTAGTGTAGATTCAATTTTGTCCAAATCATGACCCCCGGGGGTAGGATGGGGCCAAAATGCCCGATCAAAGTTTAACATAGGTATATTATAGCAAAACCTTTTAAAATCCTCTTTTCAAGTACTTCAAATCCATGCTTAGTGATATTTATATGGAATCATTCTCAAGTAGTGTAGATTCTAGTTTGACCCCCTTGGAGGTTTAAATTCAAGCCACCCCCCCCCCCCCCCCCCCCCCCCCCCC
>PRKT01000080.1:1171910-1190422 GCA_003671525.1 Saccostrea glomerata
CCCCCCCAATTCAGTAAACTTTCAGTTCTGATCTGATATGTGCTTTTTCCTAGCAAATTGCTCAGGTGAGCGATGTGGCCCCTGGGCCTCTTGTTTGATAAGTTTCTGTCTTTGCAGGGCTATAATTCCTTACAATTAGTTAAAAATATATAGTTGAGAATACAGAGAGTTTAGAGAGATCTGACAGAGCTAGGAAGCTGATGTGTTAAGAACCATGTAGGGAATTAGACTTAGAAACCTTTAAAATTTTATTTCCAATTAGGCCAACTTTATCTAAATTTTAGTTAGGACATGGACTTGCATCTTTATGTATTTATTGTGTTGGAATTCATTTTCAATTTAATAAACTCTCATTACCCTACAAATTTGGACTTAATTCCTCAAATTGAGCTAAATTCCCCAAATGAACGTGCACCACTGCCACCACCGAATTAAGTCTTGGACAGACTAGCAGGCGGTTACAGATGTGATGAAATCAGAGTACCTTTCTTCATGTTTCTAATATTAATTGAGACTGATTATTGATATAATGAATTATTTTCTTTTGACAGGAACTTATATAAGTTATCCTCCCTCCTCATGGCTTCCGTTGACATCAGAGAACCCAAAAAGGAGGGCCTGTGGCAATATAAGAGCCAGACTGACGATCATCCATTGGTAAATTAGCATAAACACATGAAAAATTATAATTTTATTTTAGTGTTTAGTCGAATTCAAGACTCAATCTCATATTTATACATATCATATGTAATAAATTTAACATTTTAGCATTAATTTATATACATGTATTTTAGATTTCATTTATCACAGAATAAATTCTGTTGCAGTTAGACGAGTTAGTGTGATGTTAGGCTTATATTTTTTTTTCTAAATTGACTCAATTGGCTCTTGTGATTTCAGATAAAAGAACTGTTTGACAGACATCATGAATACCCGGACACACCGGCCAAGTTTACAGTGGGTTTGGTTTCATCTACAGGTAGCAAGTCTCCATCAGATTTCACAACAGAACCATTGGAGATAGAGATTGGAATACAAGACTTGGTCATCTCAGGGAAGTCCTACAGAATAGATTGTGTTAGATACGCTATTCCACATGTCATAGAAAACACCCTGTCATTGTTGATTTCAGTGCGAAGTACCAGTGAAAATTCTTACTCCGTTTCCTATACTGTAAAGCCAGCAGATGGGTACGAGGCAGTGTGTATTCTAAATCTGATCAGGAAATCAATGTTTAGTAAAATGATAAAGGAAGTTGGGTGTGATCCTGAACTGGCCGTAAAAGCTATGAACTTTAATCAGCTACTTTTTGGTGAGAATCTTGAGTGTTCTGTGACAACACAGCCTGATGTTAAGGAGTTCCTTGTAAGGGTAGATAAGGAATTGATGTGCTTCTATCTCAATCAGTTTGAACCTGTACCTTGTGAAGAACTTTTCTTCTGGAAGGAAAGAGGAAATAATGTCATTGAGCGTGTAATGATGATCAATGAAACTGGTGAAGTCAGATTCGAAAGTGAGGCTGCCACAGTCTTAATTAAAGTAAGTTATGAATGAACAAAATCATGAATTTGAATTAAAAATTTACAACTTTTTCTTACATGAAGTTGGTTAAGCTACAGTATATTGATATTTAAGTCATCTGGGCCACTCAAGTGATCTTGTACTTCCCAATACCTTTCATTGTTTTGGATTTTAGCTCACCTGAGCTGAACTCTCAAGTGAGAGTGCTGATATGGTGGCATATTTTCAAGTAGATTAAAATTCAAGTCCCCCCTTCCCTAAAGAACCATATGTGGTATGTACAGTGTATCAGTGATTGGGAAGGACATGCACCATAGTCACATTCAAGTGAAAAATGGCGCATTAAATCAATTGATATTGGCGCCAAGGTGCACATTCATTTTTTAGCGATATTATTTGGGAACAATTTGCGTACAACTTTCTTACTTGTTTTACTTTTGTTTTAAATGCAGTCATTTTTAAAACAACAAATCTCATTGGTGGAAGCCCATCAAACACTGCTTCCAGTATAACGAAACATATCTAGATTGGGTACCATTACTACATTTATTTGTAGGGAAGGGTGGTGCTTAGTCCAAAGTTTGATGTAATTTAACACAAAATACAGGTGAATTATATTCAGTGCAGGTTCCATTAAATTTTCTGCAGTGTACATGGTGTATATGTTAAAAATTATAAACATGTTTTCTTTTGTATTTCACATTAATTTTATTTGTCTTTTTTTGAATTTATGAAAATGGCCCCTTAGATTATATTGATGCAATACAGGCCCATTCATTTGCAAAATGGCCCATTTAAAAGGTTGACAGCTGCGCCATAGTCCCATTGACCTTTTTGGCCTTCCAAATCACTGAGTGTATATTGCTTATTTTTGGCCCTAAAAAGTCAAATTTTGAAAAATACTTGAAATGTGCTAAATTGTATAGATAAAAATATTGTATAAGAAATCTAAATTCACAAAAATATTATAGTTTCAAAGAAGGATATGGTTATTGACAAATTTTGATTTTGTGACAGCACAAACTATTCAGATTTCTCTGAAAGAGGCGGGGAAAAAATGAAAAAATTCACTCAATTTAGCTTTAAAAATTACAGAGCGCAGGCCTGCTAATAATCAGAACAATATTTTCATATTTCATTGATATTATTATTTTACACATTATATCAAAATAATGATCTGGAACAGACCTGCGCTGGGTGATTTTTACCCAAAATATTGACAGAGCTAGGTTCACCTTATGCATAAAATGGCCCTGTACTTATATCAATTTATTAACTTTCAATCACCCTCTTTCCCCATCATATATCTAAATAAAGTAGACACTTGGTGCTTTCCCCCTGATTTATTTCATTTTATACATGTATCATACGTGTTTTTTCTCTTTTTATCACATTGCCATTTTCTAATTATGTATATCATATACTTATACCTTTATACCATATACTTATACCTTTGACCTGAATATATTTATGCTGCAAATATTTTTTATTGTCCTCATGTACCATGTACTTTAAATGGTTTTTAGGGAATAATTGAACTTGAACTTGGGTCAGATATAAACGCCATTCAGAAGTAATTACCTAAATTGATTTTTTTTGGTAAATTAGGTCAAGGTAAAAGGGTTAAAATAACAGCATGCTCAGAACATCTTGTCACAGGTTATACAGAGTCATGTCAAGAATAGGCCTATTTCTTCTTAATCAATTGTTACAAGGAAAGATTTTTGAAATGTACGAGGGTTAACTTTCAAGGTCAATGACACGGGGTCAAAAGTCATAATATTTAGAAAGGTGTTACAAGTTAAATACATTGTACAATTATTTTATATGAAAGCCCTATCTTTTCTCTTTTAAAGTCTGACTACTGGTAATTTAAATATTAAAATATTTGAAAAGTTTGTCCAACTTCGTGGTCACAGGGTCAAAAATCATGGTATATGTGAAATATATGAACATAGCTTTGGAATGAGAAAAGAAATGGCTTTCATATTTCACGACTTGTGCATTATCTGTGACAAGACCTTTCCAGATATACCATAATTTTGTGTTCGTGACATTGAAGTTTAACCTCCTTTCCAAAAAAATTAACATTGCTTCAATTGGTCATAACTTTTAGTGCATTGGGGCCTTATGTGCCAGCGGGCACCAAGAGGTTCTTAAGCTTCCAAGATGTTTGAGGGGAGAGTGTCAGGCAAAATCAATGTATTAAAGTATTATTAAGTACATAGTTCATTATGGTAAATTTTTTAATAGGGTTACCAGCAGAATGAATTATTACAGCCTCGTACATATAATATGTACAGGCATTGGTACTCTACTAATCGAATCCACAGCTACGCGATAAATAAGAAATGCTTTTGAAATATTTTCTAATTGCAAAAAATAAAATTATCAATTTTAATCTAAAAAAATAACCAGGCTGAGAGATATCAGGAAACTAATTTAGGCTTAATGTTATATTTCAAACAACATGAACAAGGCAAGTAATAACACAGGCATGTAATATTTAAATATTATCAATGTAAAATTATCAATTTTAATTAAAAAAAAATAACCAGGCTGAGAGAAATCAGGAAACTAATTTAGACTTAATGTTATATTTCAAACAACATAACCAAGGCAAGTAATAACACAGGCATGTAATATTACATTCGAAAATGAGGGAGGGGTATCTTACTACTTCCCTGAACAAATTCTATCCAGCCAAAAAAAACCTCATCTCGATAATCAAATTTCGTAGGGTGAGTTGGGGATGAGGGGTTCCAACTTCATTCGCAACCAGGCTTGTTCTTGAATTTTCTATTGAATGTTCAAGGTATCAAACTCTTGACTAAATATCAGACTAAGAAGGATACCTTGGCTAAAACACAATCGAAAATTGTCAAAACAAGGAATTGTGGTCCCCCGCTTTCGGTGTCTTTGTGGGTGAGATGTCAGTTTTTGTGACATATTGTGCGTAATATGAACATCCTATCATATGTCATTTACCTTCTCGCCGGCACATTTCATGAAGCGCGTTATGATAAATATGCCGGCGTGAAGCGTTGTAGTTCATACACCTCATGGATCATCAAAAATTAAATTCATTTCTTATATTTACATCATTTTCTGATGAGTTCCCATAAATTTACGCCATTGAATTTTCATTTTTAAAGCAAAACAGCTTGCACTATATTTTCGACGTCGAATGCAGTATTATGACTTAACAATGGAGATATTCATGCTTATCCATGGTAGTTCATGAGAAAATGAACTGTATTCTATTTATTTAAGAATCATAAGGGATATTTATTGGAAATGTAATAAAGCTATGCAAATATAAATATTAGTAATCTAAAATTAGAAATCTAAAATTAAAACAAAATTCAAAATAAACATCAGATCAAGATACATGTGTCCTTTATTAGTTTTCAATCTTATGTTGAAAATGATTACATGACAAATATTTACATGCTTCTGATTGCTTCAGGTACTAAACATTTTTATATGCGGAAGATTGCAAGTTGTGCTCCGGCTTCCTTTGACTAACATACATGTAGAATGTTCCTAAATTCGCAGACACTAAGATTAGTAAGTAAAATTGATTTTTACAGCAAAAAAAAAACATTTAAAGCTCACTGACTTAGGATGCAGACTTCGTTGCCTTGAAATAATAATATTTCATGCTCTAATTTGGTCATACGATCTAATTAAAGCAAATCATGTCTCGGAACAAGTAAAATATTCTGACTGAAACGTAAATCCCCATTTAGTCAAGGAATAGATGTCTTTTTTACTATTGTTTGCATATACTTAAACAATAATTTATGCATCGACATTTTTTAAGTGGGACGATGCCATGTACGGGAGAGTTTTACCAGATATACATGTATACGGTAAACCTGTACCCTTTCTGATTCAGATGAAGAGGAAATAGCGTGCCATATTAACCGAATACATTTAATCGGATTTCACATCTTTGAGATGTTCGTTTCATAATTATGGAACAAGAACAATGTTGAATAATTAATCTTCATAGATAACAGCTACTTGTGGTTTAGAAAATAGAACATTGTTTTTTTTTCTTTTTAAATAATTCACAGTCTGAGGGCTTCTGTCAAAGTAATTGATAAGGAAATCAGGGCACCTGCTTCGTTGGGGTTTATTGCAAAGCAACGACCCTTCATTCCATTATTCTAGACAAATTTAATGACCAATATTTATATTTTTCCACCTTCTTACCCTGTATATTTGTATCAAAATACATCTTTAGACATATAAAGACATTTAAAGACATCTTAAACAAGGTATAGTCAGTAAGTCAACATAGCTGTTGGAAGACAAAAAATTCAAAACCAGTTTAGTTATTGGTCTAAAGAGAAAACTATAAAGGATAAGGAGGAGTATAAAATACAAAGGTTGTTTATAAATGTGCCTAGAATTAAGGAATGAAAGGTAAAAGTTTGTCCAATGCTGGAAAGTGGAGAAAAATACCTTAACCGTGCGCAGAAAATCTTGCACCGTAATTTGCACTTTATTCGAATTTCGATCAGGATCTGTATCAGACTCAGAAGTCAAATATTTAAACGAAACGCAACACTTTTGCCGCTTTGATTAAATTTGCTAAAAGTTCCTTTATTTCTATGTATCCACATCTGATTTTTACTACTTCTCGAACTCCTTGTTGTTCTCCTGAAGTTCTCCTTCTCTGCTGTTTATATTTGAGTGAGAGATAAAGAGTAGAACATTTAAACTGAAACCCGTTCTAAGGATTTTAATGTAGTATAAGAATCTAGAATTCTATCCCAGTTCCTCTTAAGTACCAATGAAATAATGATCCTCACAAACAAACAAAAATATTGTTACCTGCAGCTTCAAGTGGGACAAGTAGATACTAATTGTAATATTCTCTCTCTCTCTCTCTCTCTCTCTCTGGACACGAAGGAAAAAAGGTTAACAGTAAGGGTTTGAGAACAATTTCTTTAATCAAGCATAATTATTCTTGACAAGTCTCATAAAAGACTTCCTTATAAAATAATTTGACAGAAAAGCAAATAGGTACATAATCAATAAGATACGAGCTACAGCATAGTGCAAGATATTCATAATTTTGAAAGAGACATCCTTGTGATCAAATGTAATGTTATGTAAGTTCACAATTATTACTTAAAGACAGATTTTTGTCTTTTTTACAGATCCATCTGATTTTTTTTATACTTCAAATGATACAAGGTATTAACAGTGCTAAACAAAAAATCTTTGTCTTAATACATGTTTAAGCTGGTTTGCTGGTTCAAGTTCTCAGGAAAAGAATGTATAAATCTCATAACGTTAATAAAACGCCAACAAAATTTGTCGTTATCTCTAAGATTAGACTGATGAATGATATTTTGTTAAAGTGTATAACTGATGTTGTTAAGAATTATACTAATAATTATTCATCGTGACAATGTCTCATTTACAACGGGAAAATAAAAAGTAGTCGAACGAATTGTGTTTTCTGCGTCGAATTGAAATTTGCTCGGAGTAACATTGCCTTGTTCTGAGATACTTTATATGAAAAGCAGCAGTTAATATTAACCTGCCTGATAAGCTGCCGTTATTAAAAATTATTGCTGTCATATAGGCTTTTACTGCCATGATTATTGAATGTTCAGGTGCAGTTTTGAATGTTAAAACTGCAGCAAATGAAAAGATCTTATATGCCTGCGATTTTGTGGCCATTAGTGGCATTAAAGTAAATTGTTGTATTTCTTTTGTAGATAGTAAAGTAAAGTACATTTAATTTGATAAAACACTAATACATCGTCCATGCAAGGCTGTTGGTGTTGTTGGGTATTTGTGTAACGTGAAGAAATTTTGAGGTTACTTTTCCTCGATGAATTGATAATGAATTAATTGAACTGAACATATGTTACTGGGACAATCTTGAAAAGTTCAGCATCTTCTTTTTTTATACATTGACAATATAATATTTGCCTTTCTCTTTGCCGACAGACGGTTATTCTGAGTTGAATCCTTTTTGATATCTTTTTGGGGAAGATTTTTTGTTATTATGTGTCTTACAATATTTCCATTGTTGCCGTTGTCATAAGACAGTTATATCCACACGTATCATGTGATTTGAACATAACTTTGACACAGCGAAGACCTACATGTAGTTATGTTCGTTTTATGTTTAGGTTAAAGACATACTTAGGTAAGGTCATATGATTGCACCAATAAACAAACTTATTACCCTAGTAACTTAAGTCAAAAACTAAGCAAGCTTTATGTTACGGTATATTTCTGATCATACTAGAGCTTACAGCGGATGTGACCTGTCAACAAGGAATGCTTTCTCCTTTAGTGAGCTGATCCATTTGTGCTGTTTCCAAGTGTCCGTCTTTTAATACTGAGCACAATATATGTTGTTTACAAGGTGAATGAGATCTATATCGATCACAGTACGTCATCTTTACATATTTCATTTGATTTTAAACAGATTGAATTGATATTTTACCAAAAAAGATAAGTCTTGATAATTTTTTTTTGTTAACATTAGATAAGAATTCCATTTAGAACCATTGAGTAGTGTAGTGTACAGATACTTTTTTTTTCAAAAAGTATTAACCTAAAATAATTTAGAAAAAAGAATAATTGCATTTAAAGTACATAGATTTATTGGCAATAGAAGACATCTGACACAGATACCTTTCGTAAATTGAGATAATCTGCAAAACTAGATGAAACCAATGTTGTGAAATGAAAACTTTTTTTTACTGTACTTATAAATTTAATATTAGAATTTCTCAAATTACCGTTCCTAAACGTAAATAAACCATAATGCCAACGTTAAAACTTTGATTTACCAAAGATTTAACTTTGAAACTCTGATTTACTATAGTGATAACTATGACACTCAAGTGATATATATTAACTAGGAAAACTGATTTACATTTGAGTGTTCACTATGAAAACTTTAATTACAATATTGACCACTATGAAAACTTTGAAATATTATTAATAGTAATCACTACATGCATGTAATTATATTGATAACTATGAAAACTGATTTACTTTTCGCAATAATATATTCAAGAAGTGGTGTGAATCAGATGTGGATACTAAAAATTTCCAAAGAACTTTTGGACAATTTGAAATCACACGATTTTACCAAAATCAACAGCTTCAAAACTGAAGACTTTTCAACTTTATACACAACCATTCCCCACGTTTAATTAAAGTCCGGGCTTTTTGATATCATTGACAGCTGCTTTTTCAATAAAAATGGAACTCGTAAATTTACTTACTTGGTCGTCATTGGTCATTTGCAAAATTATTCTGTTACACAATATGCTTAGCAGTTGCTTCGTTTGGTTACTTAATACCCATAGACAGGGTAGGGGAACAAAAAAATGCATTTCAACTAATCAGTAATATTCAATAATAATCAGTAGTGCCCCTACCACACATGAACCCCTGACCCTTGGTCCACACATTGCACAATTTTTGAAAAGGCAAGCTAGCTTTGCAAAAATATTTGATTAATACCAAGGAGCAGATTTCAAACAATTCATTCATATTCAGTATATAAGTACAGTCCCCCCTCTACGGTATCCCTGACCCTGGGGCCTTGAAATTCACAATTCTGGAAGATTAGGGCCCTTGTCCATCATAACTATATAGGTAGTTCATCTGCTTAATACCCAGGAGCAGAGAAGAAAATTTTCAAAGAATTAATGTTTCTTAACTATATAATCAATAAAGCCCCGCCCTAACACCAGTACCTCTGACCCTGGGGCCATAAAATTCACAATTTTGGAAGAGGCATTCTTGCTCACCATAACTATGTACTTAGTTAGTTTATTTAATACTCAGGAGCAGAGAAGAAAATTTTCAAAGAATGAATGCATTTTTACTATATACTCATTTTAGCCCCACCCCTTACCCTGGGGCCATAAAATTCAAAATTTTGGTAGAGGCACTCTTGCTCATCATAACTATGCACTTAGTTAGTTTATTTAATACCCAGGAGCAGAGGAGAAGATTTTCAAAGAAATAATGCATTTTCACTTTATACTCATTTTAGTAACTCCCTTACACCAGTACCTCTGACCCTGGGGCCATAAAATTCAAAATTTTGGTAGAGGCACTCTTGATTATCATTACTATGTACTTAGTTTATTTAATACCCAGGAGCAGAGAAGAAGATTTTCAAATAAATTATGCATTTTCACTATAAACTCATTTTAGCCCCACCCTAGCACTAGAACCCCTGATTCTGGGGCCATGAATTTCACAATTTTGGTAGAGGACTCAATGCTGATTACAATCATGCAAACAGTTTGACTGCTTGATGTCCAGGAGTAAAGAAGAAGATTTTTTAAGACTGCGTTAATTTTAGTGGTTTTGGCCCCACCCCTAAGGCCCCAGGGAGACAGGGACCATGAAATTCACAATTTTTGTTCCCCTTCACCCATTGAATCTTTATGCCAAATTTGGTTGAAATTGGTTCAGTGGTTGCAGAGAAGAAGCTGAAAATGTTCAAATGTTAACACAACGCACGACAATGGACGAAAACAGATAGCAATAGGTCACCTGAGTTTAATCAGGTGACCTAAAAATGGATCTACAGTACACTGATTTCCTATATATTTCTATGTAAAACTTTGATCCCCTGTTGTTGCCCAATTCTACCCAAAGGGGCCATGATTTGAACAAACTTGAATCTACACTATTTGTGCATGCATTCATATCAGTAAAAATAAACATGGCTTTGCCGTTCTTGAGAGATGATTTTTACCTAAATATTTCTGTATAAAACTTTGAAAAGTTAAAATGTGATCAGGAAAGCTGACTTGAGTTCTCAGCTCAGGTGAGCTTTGTTGATATGCAATTAACCTGTATGATTGAATGTCTTTACCTATCATTTCTTCGAATGAATTGCCTGGGTACTTCCTTCGTTCATACCAGCCACTTTGGTCTTCTCCTTAATAAGAAACAAATTTTAAATGAATAAATTAAAATGCTGCCAGAATACATTACAGAGACTCTGAAGTTCTGATACATTTTATATAAGTAATACTGTACCTTGATATTGTGAGGGCCCTGGTCCCTGTACTTGTGGCTGGAAACCAAGGTGTTTCGCCAGAGAAGAGTAATCTAGGAATTCAGAGAAAATAATAAAGTAAAATGGTTGCTGAGGCTTAATGATAAGACCTAGACTAATATATTGCTATGACAAAATATGATCTAGTTCATGTACTGTATACAGGGTTCTTTTCGACCTGTATTATTTTCACCCTTGAACACTTGCAAACAATTTTGCCCCTTTTTCAATTTCGCCCAGTCATAGTTTTGTATAAGAAATTATACTGTATTCTTTGAATCTATATTCACACAAATGAGGGAAGGGCGAAAGGGGGAAAAAATGGGGGTGAAAATTTTCCAGTATACAGTAAAACTGTGATATGATGAGAGCTGAGTTATATGCTTCTGTATAGCATGAGCAGATAAGATCAGAGTTGGTTTATACACGTTCAATGTTGTGATAAAATCAAACCCACAGTCATGTGAATTATATACTGCTAGTCAGTCCATGATAAAAGGTGTTTTATATCATGCTTGTCATGCCATGATGAGAGCTGGTTTAAACTTGTTGTAACATGATGAGAGTTGGTTTAATATATAAAGCTTGTTGTAACATGAAAGCTGGTTTGTATAAAGCTTGTTGTAACATGATTAGAGCTGCATGGTTTATATAAAGCTTGTTGTAACATAATGAGAGCTGGTTAATATAAAGCTTGTTGTAACATGATGAAAGCTTGTTATATAAAGCTTGTTGTAACATAATGAGAGCTGGTTATATAAAACTTGTTGTAACATGATTAGTGCTGGTTATATAAAGCTTGTTATAACATGATTAGAGTTGGTTTATATAAAGCTTGTTGTAACATGAAAGCTGGTTATATAAAGCTTGTTGTAACATGATTAGAGCTGGTTAATATAAAACTTGTTGTAACATAATGAGAGCTGGTTAATATAAAACTTGTTGTAACATAATGACAGCTGGTTATATAAAGCTTGTTGAAACATGATGAGAGTTGGTTTATATAAAGCTTGTTGTAACATGATGAGAGCTGGTTTATATAAAGCTTGTTATAACATGATGATAGCTGGTTTAAATAAAGCTTGTTGTAACATGAAAGCTGGTTTGTATTAAGCCTGTTATGCCATGATGGGAGCTGGTTCATATACTGAATAAAGCTTGTTGTAACATGATTAGAGCTGGTTTATATAAAGCTTGTTATAACATGATGATAGCTGGTTTAAATAAAGCTTGTTATAACATGATGAGAGCTGGTTTATATAAAGCTTGTTATAACATGATGAGAGCTAGTTTATAATATAAAGCTTGTTGTAACATGAAAGCTGGTTTGTATTAAGCTTGTTATGCCATAATGAGAGCTGGTTCACATGAAGCTTGTTATAACATGATTAGAGCTGGTTTATATAAAGCTTGTTGTAACATGAAAGCTGGTTTGTATTAAGCTTGTTATGCCATGATGGGAGC
The DNA here is from genome assembly GCA_003671525.1 of Saccostrea glomerata. Lineage (NCBI taxonomy): Eukaryota > Metazoa > Mollusca > Bivalvia > Ostreida > Ostreidae > Saccostrea > Saccostrea glomerata. The sequence continues at coordinate 1,183,966 of PRKT01000080.1, forward strand.
TGGTTCATACACTGTATAATGCTTGTTGTAACACAATGAGAGCTGGTTCACATGAAGCTTGTTATAACATGATTAGAGCTGGTTTATATAAAGCTTGTTGTAACATGAAAGCTGGTTTGTATTAAGCTTGTTATGCCATGATGGGAGCTGGTTCATACACTGTATAAAGCTTGTTGTAACATGATGAGAGTTGGTTTATTACTTTCCATATCAAATCATGGCAATCATAGATCAAAGAAATTATGAAATTTACAGACCACGAAGTTCAAAAATGTTTGGCTTAAATGGAATTTGTTTTCGTGCCAATTTATATGCCATGTTGACAAAGTTTACAAACTGTTTTGTCTTTGCATGGTTTTTTTTAGAAAGATGCTCCTTTTTTCCAGAAAAACTTGGATGCTATATATTATATTGCATGACAATTAAACATGTGGCCAAATATTCGAATACAAATTTTCCATTTGAATATTTGTAAAAAACTATTAATTTGCAAATGTTTGAACAATTACTTCAGCTCTAAAAATTTTAAAATGATGACTTTTGTGATTTATACCATGAAATACATGCAACATAAACTTTCAAATATGCATCATTTAAAAGTCGCAAACTTAATTAGTATTAACCTTATCCATTAATATTACACAATTATACACAATACATACCTTGGAAGATTTCTCTAGACTTGGAGGAGTTGCTGCTTATAACACTTTTGAATTTGTCAATATTTCTTTGGTCCTAAAAATAGATAAACTTTAAGTAGGTCAAATATAACCTGCAAGGTGATGTGGTAGTAAACGTTGATATCTGGCATTTTACTTGCTTCGGATTTACAAATTTTGCTACAATTAACATGATAGATGTCATTAATAGGACAATTTCCACTTAAGTTTGGACTTTCAGTAAGGCATATGGCATTCTCGACGTTACCTAATTAGCTTCTGAAATTTACACAGCAAAATTCCTTCACTGTTGACATATATACATAGGATAGAAATTTGGCCAAATGTCATCTGGTGTCACAAAAATTCAATTAAAAGTTCTAGCACGGCACAGAGGTGGAGCTTAATTAAGTTGTCTCATCGTTGTCAACAACAATTAATTTAAAGTTCCTGATGTTATTAATTTCTTAACCAATGAGAATCTATTTGCCATTTGAAAGACACAAATTATGTTGCACCGAGAATGCCACGCCTTACTTAAAGTCCAAGCTAACCTGAGAACTGTTATAATATAAGATTAATTTTTTGACAGTTATAGATATAAAATATGGATGGTTACATGATCAAATTCCTTAAAAGCCCCGACAGTGTATTTATACAGTGATAGACAGACCTTCCTTAAGCAATAAGAAAATTATATTTGATCATGTTTATATTATATGAGGAAAAATTTGCAATGTATTAAAAAAAATTCCGACAAGCAGCAAATCTAGACACAGTTCAAAACGCTATAGACATGATAAATAATAGAAAAAGAGGCCCATTGACCATGTTGCTCACCTAAGCACATGGGCTAGATAAAGTAATTACCAAAATTCAGCTCAGTACGTCATGTATTAAAAAGGAACATAATTATGCAGTATTGACCAATATTTGCAAAAAAAATCAAACTTTGACCATGTTGACAAAGAATTATATAATAATCTAATGATAATAATAATGTTCTAAAACAGAGTTATCCAGGTATATCTGCAGACTTCAAAGCACTGAATATTTTTATAAGCCATGACGCCATACGTTTGATATGACTTCAGGAAAATGACATAAAGAGCAAGAGCCACTTTTGGCCTTATTTGGCCCTGAGAATTTCTGAAAAATAAAAACCACTCAGTTTAGGTTGCAAATGGAGTATTTATCACTTGGAATGTTGGTGACCATGTATCTATTAATCATGCATAATTTTCCATCTAGTCAATGCATTAAGACTTCATAAAATGCGTCATTTTCCTCTTATCCTGTAAATTCGTTTGAAAATGGCCTAAAGTTGAAGTATTTTTTCAATATTTCATATAGAGCACAACCTCTGATCCGAAATATGCAAATAAATCATGAGAGATCATGTGAAGATCAGAAAACATGTTTTATTTTTTGGATCGTGGGCTGTGCTTATATTTTAATTCCTTGCTGAAGGTACTCAAATACGCATGTTTTAATTCTGCAAATTTCAAGAACATTGCAATTTCTCAAAGCCTGTTTTCCAATATCTGGATTCTCAAAAAGAAATATATTTATAAAAGTTATGGTAAAACACATGTATTTGTTATGTGTGCAGATTAAGTCCATTGGTAAAGGAGATTGATTGTTTGTTCATTTGTTTATGGGTGAATAGGTTAAATCCGTGCTACACGTGATTCAGTCACATATAAGGTAGATTTTCGGGTGTTTAAAGTCATTCAAAGTTCGCTGCTACATTGCAACAGACTATTCCCCCGCCCATCCACCCCTTCCAGTATCGATATTTTGTACATGTTGTTCGCATTAATGTTGACTTGTTGCTTTATTTGAATCTTTTTCTTTTGTAGAATGATATGATATGGATTTCAGAAATTAAACTAAAGACTGTGTTTTAGACGGTGGCTATATATAGCCACAGGCTATTGCTGCTGGTCTGGGCTAGCTATGAGGGATTTTTGCAGAGTCAAAATAATGAAAGTAGACTTATTTTGAAGTTTGAAAATAAAATGTACATAGTTAACAAATACTTTCAAGTTATTTCAAAGACATTTCGTTGATGGATACAAAGCCTAATTCCTGATATTTGCCATCATCAATATTTCTCGCCTTATGAATATTCATTGAATTACGCCGAACTAAACTAACTCGTACACCAACTGACTCGTATATTCGTATGCAAACTACAGATGTCAATTTGTACATCATTTTTTTCATTTTTTCTCACATGTTCGAAAAATCAGCTTGTACGCACATTGTGTTTCTTTAAAATTACTGAATATTTGTTGAAAAATATTTGAAGATAATTGTTTCACTATCTTAGACTAACTCCAAAATCAAATACTTGTAATTATTAATTGCTAAACAACACACGGCTGTTTTGTGGAATTTTTTTTACAATAAAACTTTAATAGTTTATTGTAATTTAACAAAGTCTATTGATTGTTTGAACTTCTTATATCTGTTTACAATGCTATATTAGTAAAACGAATACATGTATTTTAGGAAAAAAGAAAAAAAATCACTACATCTTAATCAGTTAATAAAATGATTGTTGGAGGTTAATGATGCCATAAAATTTGCTAAGTTTATTACCATTCTAGTTTTTAAAAATAAGACTTTGTCTGATTATCTCGAACACAAAAACGACTTAACGGATAATAATTTGTCAAAGCTATTATATTAACAAAGACTATAACGGACAAAAGTTACCCATATATTTCATTCCTATCTAAAAACTCTAACGTGCCTCTAATAAATTTACCCTTTAAAGGGTGTACGAAAAAAGGTACTCAAATACATGTGTATGAAATAATACTAATATTAGGATTTTCATGCGATTTTAGTGGCCTGAATTTAGGTCAGTCTTCTGGTGTGTTCACAAAGCAGTAAATATGTATTGTGCAATGACTCACAGGGTCACTGCATATTATAATATTACGAATGAGAAATACCATCATTGCAAACCACGGCCAAAATGTACGATCCTCTCCCATTCTGGAGAGAGCTCCATACGCGGCAGACTCCAACCGTGACTTGAGACGACGGAAAATATTTTGCTATTTTGTTTTTTCTCTCTATTTTTCTCGAGCAGTATACGAGGGTTGTCGTGTACAAAGCGTTTTTTGTCGAAAAATACTGGGCGCTGCAAGATGGAATTTTTAGCAAGTATTTATTATATTTTAGTTTATTATATGATTGAATAATTTCCTTCACTCTGATTGGCTGAGATCCAACTATGTTAGAAAAATACTACGTTGTATTGACAGATACACTAAAATATAATAAAATTTAATACTTGCTAAAAATTTCATCTTGCAGCGCCCAGTATTTTTCGACAAAAAACGCTTTGTACACGACAACCCTCGTATACTGCTCGAGAAAAATAGAGAGAAAAAACAAAATAACAAAATATTTTCCGTCGTCTCAAGTCACGGTTGGAGTCTGCCGCGTATGGAGCTCTCTCCAGAATGGGAGAGGATCGTACATTTTGGCTGTGGTTTGCGATGATGGTATTTCTCATTCGAAATATTATAATATGCAGTGACCCTGCGAGTCATTGCGCAATACATATTTACTGCTTTGTGAACACACCAGAAGACTGACCTAAATTCAGCCCACTAAAATTGCATGAAAATCCTAATATTAGTATTTTTTCATGCACATGTATTTGAGTACCTTTTTTCGTACACCCTTTAAAGGGTAAATTTATTAGAGGCACGTTAGAGTTTTAGATAGGGATGAAATATATGGGTAACTTTTGTCCGTTATAGTCTTTATTAATATTATAGCTTTGACAAATTATTATCCGTTAAGTTGTTTTTGTGTTCGAGATAATCAGACAAAGTCTTATTTTTAAAACCTAGAATGGTAATAAACTTAGCAAATTTTATGGCATCATTAACCTCCAACAACCGTTTTATTAACTGATTTAGATGTAGTGATTTTTTTTCTTTTTTCCTAAAATTCATGTATTCGTTTTACTGATATGGCATTGTAAACAGATATAAGAAATTCAAACAATCAATAGACTTTGTTAAATTACAATAAACTATTAAAGTTTTATTGTATAAAAATCTACAAAACAGCAGTGTGTTGTTTAGCAATAAATAATTACTAGTATTTGATTTCGGAGTTAGATAGTGAAACAATTATCTTCAAATATTTTTCAACAAATATTCAGTAATTTTAAAGAAACACAATGTGTGTACAAGCTGATTTTTCAAACATGTGAGAAAAAATGAAAAAAATTGTGTACAAATTGACATCTGTAGTTTGCATACGAATATACGAGTCAGTTGGTGTACGAGTTATTTAGTTTGGCGTAATTCAATGAATATTCATAAGGTGAGAAATATTGATGATGGCAAATATCAGGAATTAGGCTTTGTATCCATCAACGAAATGTCTTTGAAATAACTTGAAAGTATTTGTTAACTATGCACATTTTATTTTCAAACTTCAAAATAAGTCTACTTTCATTATTTTGACTCTGCAAAAATCGCTAGGCCATTTTCAAACGAATTTACAGGATAAGAGGAAAATGACGCATTTTATGACGTCTTAATGCATTGACTAGAGGGAAAATTATGCATGATTAATAGATACATGGTCACCAATATTCCAAGTGATAAATACTCCATTTGCAACCTAAACTGAGCGGTTTTTATTTTTTCAGAAATTCTCAGGGCCAAATAAGGCCAAAAGTGGCTCTTGCTTTTTACGTCATTTTCCTGAAGTCATATCAAACGTATGGCATCATGGCTTATAAAAATATTCAGTGCTTTGAAGTCTGCAGATATACCCGGATAACTCTGTTTTAGAACATTATTATTATCATTAGATTATTATATAATTCTTTGTCAACATGGTCAAAGTTTGATTTTTTTGGCAAATATTGGTCAATACTGCATAATTATGTTCCTTTTTAATACATGACGTACTGAGCTGAATTTTGGTAATTACTTTATCTAGCCCATGTGCTTAGGTGAGCAACATGGTCAATGGGCCTCTTTTTCTATTATTCATCATGTCTATAGCATTTTGAACTGTGTCCAGATTTGCTGCTTGTCGGAAAATTTTTTAATACATTGCAAATTTTTCCTCATATAATATAAACATGATAAAATATAATTTTCTTATTGCTTAAGGAAGGTCTGTCTATCACTGTATATAAATACACTGTCGGGGCTTTTATTGAATTTGATCATGTAACCATCCATATTTTATATCTATACATGTAACTGTCAAAAAATTATACCTTACCAAAATATTGATCTTCTGGCAACATCTTCTGGCTTTATTGCCGCAATATTGCAGCAACATTCTGGCAATACATTGCCGCAATATTGCGGCTATATCGTTTTTCGTATGTAAATTAGTTTTGCGGCAATATTGCCAGAAAGGGGTTGCGGCAATATTGCTGCAAAGTGCAAACCATGACCAAAGTATTGATCTTCTGGCAACATCTTCCGGCATTATTGCCGCAATATTGCGGCTATATCGTTTTTCGTATGTTAATTAGTTTTGCGGCAATATTGCCAGAAAGGGGTTGCGGCAATATTGCTGCAAATCATGACCAAAATATATACATGTATTGATCTTCTGGCAACATCTTCCAGCATTATTGCCGCAATATTGCGGCAATATCGTTTTTCGTATGTAAGTTAGATATAAATTGGTATTTAATAGAAATAATGATCTATCAATCTAACAATTAACAAACTGTGCTGAGGAATATAACAAACAATAGCAAGCCACAGGGTCAATAAGAAATAGCTACTTCT
>PRKT01000080.1:1209055-1220471 GCA_003671525.1 Saccostrea glomerata
GGGGGGTCGACTTTTAATTCGTTAAACCGACGGCTATGTATAGTGTATAAGAAGAAAAAAGAGTTGGGCTGAGAGACCTTCTACTCGTCTTTTCCTTTTTCTCAATGAGGTTAAATGAGTACATGTAAATCAAAAAGTTTTTCGAAAGATATAATTATTACAAATTGATTCTTTTAATTACTAAAATGTAGAATAGTCTAGAATTTTTTGTTTTCTGCATATTTTGTGCGTTAAATATCGTTAAAGTGCGTTAAATGTCCCCATGGTAAAAAATGTTTATGTACACACTCAACGCACTTTGAAAAAAATTTTCAAAGTGCGTTGAGTGTGTCCTAAATTTAACGCACTTTGAAAAAAATTTTCAAAGTTTTTTCAAAGTGCGTTGCCACAATGCTTTAATAAGTATATTAAATAAAAAAATTTCAAAGTGCGTTGATTTTGTCCCAATTTTAACGCACTTTGAAAAATTTTTTTCAAAGTTTTTTCAAAGTGCGTTGCCACAATGCTTTAATAAGTAAACGGGATAAAAAAAAAAAGTCGCAAAACAAATTTTTCTCACTGAAATTATTTTATTGAAGCACTTCAACACAATATACAGAAACGTTAAGGCACCCTAGAATTAAGAATTCACAATGTTAAATACTAGTACTGCATTATCCTCCATTCAAACGAATCCACAGCAAGAAAACCGTTCCTCAAAGAGTTCACACTATTTAAGAAAAATTCTTTTATTGAATGTTTTTCCATGTGGAAACTAGGTCCTCCTCTATTTCCGCTAGATTCTGCTGCTGGAAAAGCTGTCTCATACTCCGGTTTATCTTCTTCGGATCCATACATGTTAGTTAGGGTTGAGATTAGGATGACAAGGCTGACAATAGTTAAATAATGTCTCATTACATGTGTTTCTCACTCCTCTAGTTTGACATTGAGGAAAGGGCACTTCCGGTACCGGTTCCACCGATTTTTTCGGGATAAACTCTAGGAGGATATTGTTGTGTTTGTTGAAAATCTAGCGATTTCTAATGAATAAAAGGAATTCAAGTATGCATTGTGTGTTTTTTGGGCGGTAATTATAAAGTTTTTAAGTATAAAATAAAGTCATACAGTGAAAGGAAACAGAACTCTCTTTATCTACGACCAGCTTGGGCCATTTCTACTTCACTTTCACATTGTTGTGTGGACATACACCGCATTTTGATCAAACTTTTTTTCTGTTTTTCGTTATCAATTAAAATGGAGAACACACTGAAGTAAAAATTATGAAGAATACACTCAAAAACATATGGAACTCGAACTTCATCCTTTTTAACAAAAACGGTCACGGTCGAGTTATAACACATTCGATTACAATAATTTTTTTTTGCCTTGACAGGTACATTTGTATGTATTACAAATTAAAGGCAAAATTGTAAGCAACTAGTACATTGATGTAAAGGTTTTTAACTTTTTGAAAAAATAAAAGTGGGGACTTAGAAATTTTGACAAGTATATTTATTATCTAGAGAGAGGGTGTGCAGGATATATTTATTATCTAGAGAGAGAGCACAGGATATTGACGTCACAATAGTCCGACGTAATGGCGTTATTCTGCATTCAAAATCCATTGATTCAGTATTCGTCTCACATACGTTTTTACTGATATTGCTTTTTGTGTTCACCCACCAGAGGTATTAGGGTTAGTCCTCGTACACCATTCGAGTGATAACGGTTAGTCCTTGAACACTAAGGTGTTTCTTCGAACCGACCCAAGAGATTTTAGGGTTAGTCCTCGCACACTATTGGGCTGATTTAGATTAGTCCTGCACCCACCTATGATAGTTAGGTTAGAGTTTATACTCATTGTTCGACTGATAAGTCTTAGTTTCGCACCTACATCCAAAAGATGAGGGTAAGTCTTTGTATTTATGATATTTTGTATTTATTTACTGGCATGGCATCGCAGTTTGGCACAACAGTACAATGACGTCATAAACGTTAACAGTTTTCTGAGCCATCGGACTTTGGCGTGTCAAACCATTGGGGTTTGGAGCAGACCATCGTACTTTGGAGTCCCATCTCACTTTGGAATCCTACATATTTATAATCTAGAGAGGGGGCACAGGATATAATTATTATCTAGAGAGAGTGTGTGTAGGATACATTTATTATCTAGAGAGAGGGGGCACATGATACATTTATTATCTTGAGAGAGGGTGTGCAGGATACATTTTATTATCTAGAGAGAGGGAGTGCAGTATACATTTATTATCTAGAGAGAGGATGAGTAGGATACATTATCTAGAGAGACTGTGTGCAGTATACATTTATTATCTAGAGAGAGGATGAGCAGGATACATTTAATTTCTAGAGAGAATGTGCATGATACATTTGATATTTAATTATTTATAGAGAATGTGCATGATACATTTGATATCTATAGAGAATGCGCATGAAACTTTTTATATCTAGAGCACTCTGCACGGGATACATTTATTATCTAAAGAGGGTGTGCAGGATACATTTAATTTCTACAGAGGGTGTGTAGTATACATTTAATGTCTAGATTTAAAGCGCCGGATACATTTATTATCTAGAGAGGGTGCGCAGGATACACTCAATGCCCAAAGAGGGTATGCAGGATATATATTTAATATCCAAAGAGGGTATACAGGATATATATTTTATATCCAAAGCGGGTGTACAGGATATATTCAATATCCAAAGAGGGTGTGCAGGATATATTAAATATCCAAAGAGGGTATGCAGGATTTATTTAATGTCCAAAGAGGGTATGCAGGATATATATTTAATATCCGAAGAGGGTATGCAGGATATATTTAATATCTAAACAGCGATAAGAGGTCATTCACAGGCACGTAGTATCCGGGGGGGCCAGGGGCAAAACGATGCTACGTGCCTGATTCATTCAATAAAATGTGGGTTATAAATCATTAGACATGTATCTTAAATAATAATACACAGTTTCATTTTGAAAGCTTTTTTGAAATCTCTAATTTGATCGTTTACGTGTTATTTAGTCTTAAGGATGTTCATATTTAGCTGCAGATTTGTAGCATTATTTTGAGTTCTTTATTTCTTTTCTTGTGACCATAATGACACTTTCGATATAGCATTCAAGAACAGAGTTTAACGCCCATCAATCTCCGCACAGCGCACACTCAGTAACCATAGTATACTCGTACATGTAACTGTATCAGTGCAAGGATTTTTATAACGTTTCTTTATTTGTCTAGTGTGTGGGAGGAGTTACTTTTCTTTGTTCACGATTTGTTTTTACTTTGGACACTAGCTGTGAAATCTTACAACACCATTGGATCCATCTTTCACGTATTGCTGAACCTTCAGACTCAGTTTCTTTGAAGGCACTAGTCATTGGATGGTATCAATTTGTTCTTGTTTGGTTCTACGTTCCCCTGCCAAACTAAACCTACCCGATGGTGGTCATCTTGTTCTTTGATCTTGAAGCTGGTGTTTAGTTAATTTTAGATTATTGAATCCACTGCCAGATATTTGACTCCGTGAACTTTATCAAATGAAGCACAAGGTCTACCAAAATACACAAAGGCAAAATCGAAAATAAATACTCTTTCTTTTACTCGTGAAGGGCTAAAGTGATGAGAGTGTCCCTGCGTCCGACCGTTCGTTACGTTTTGGGGTCCCCATCTTTTACCCGAAGCTCCTCTGTTACCAATGAATGAAACTAGAGGTACCGCGAGCACTGAGCTCTCTAATTGATACCCCTTGACTAATTGATACCCCTTGACCTTGATTATCCATGTTTTGCTGCAGGGGAGACCCAAAATGATTAAAAGATCAAAAAGTAGAATAAGAAGTGCACAATGGCATTACGTACTTTAGAATCTATGAAAGTATCATTTAACTTTATTGAATGGTATAACAGGAGTTGCGGATACATGTAAGAGATGGGTACCCCAAAGCATAGCAGACGGAGGGACGGACGGACACCCCCATCACTAAATACATGTACCTCCCTGCTTTTCAAGTGCGGGGTATAAAAATGCAATGACATTTTCACAGATTCTTTATTACATATATACTTGCCATTGTGCACCTCCTATTTTACTTTCCGATCTGGCACTTTTTAGCGTCTCCCATTGCAAAACATTGACTCGGCCATATTATAATCATATGGGACGGGCTCAGTGCTTACAATATAACTCTCGTTTTATTGGTGACAATTAATTTATCACCTTGATGGGACTGGTACAAAAAATTTAAAAGTCTCAGGATTTAATTGTCAATATTTATTCAGATTACTGAATTTATTGAGCAAGAGGCCTTGTTACAACGGAAAAAAATTCAAAGTGCGTTGAATTTTTGACCAAGTTAACGCACTTTAAAAAAAAAATTTCTTTTCGAATTGCGTCAATATCGACCATATTAACGCACTCGGAAAAAAAATATTGACTTTCAATTTTCAAAAACCTAAAATTCAATGTACTAAGGACTTCATTATACTTTTTACTGAATTTAGAATGTTTCTAATTGTTTTTAAATAAGACTCGTAGGGTAAGAGAAGTGCAACAAAGTTAACCCTAACTGAAAATAATTTTCCCGCACAATATGATGGTCTTTGATAAAGTTACTAGTATTTGAAAAACTAGTATTTAAAAAAAAATTGTCTATTCCCACACAATATGATGACCTTTATTTTACAGCTATTTTAATATTTATGCATTACATGTATTTACTCAAGTTGTGTTATGCATTTCATTTGTTATTGGTTTTGTAAAGTTACTAGTACTTCGGCCAAAGTGTTGTCAGTTGGCTATTGCTGCGTAGGTCAGCGATATCGTCCCTGGCTCTCTCCTCTTTCCATAGGGTGATTTACCAGTCCTTTTCTTCAGGAAAGCTTATTTCAATTTTTTCATTCTTTTTTTACGTTAAATGAACTTTATTGACAGAAAGTATATCAATATCATAGCAGATACCTGGGTATGTAAGTACGTATTATATTTGGGTAAGAAAGATGAAGAGTTGGGCTGAGGGACTTTCTGTCTGTCTTCTCTTCGTTCTCCATGAGGCCAGATCAAAAATAAAAATATATATCAATTTTCTAGGTGCTTTTATTTTGTCCCAATCCAAATCGTGAATCTGTACGAGATTAAAAATTAAACCTGGAGAGTTTATTTCGGTGTTGTAACTTTGAATTTGTGTGTACTTATGAACCATGATAAATACATTCTTATTGATCATGTAAACAACAAATACTGCTCACAAAAATTATTAAGGTTACGGACGCACGCGTCTTGATGAATGCGCCTTTAACTCTGCATAACTTGTCCTTTCTCGGGATCTTAGAAGACAGTCATTAAAACTTTTATATAAACACGTAGTGCACGTGCGGCTAATTTGACGCACTGCTTAGTACTGTTTGAAGTCATGAAATGCCTTGTTGAAAATTACCGAAAATTCTTGTCTTTTTTGTATCTGAAGTTGTTGACATTAATTCTATAAAGTGGGCAAATGTTAACCAATTGACTGACCTGGGTATAACAGTATCGGCTTACACTGCGCTTCTGTAATATCAGTATCGTTCATTAGCTGTAAAGTATTCACCTCCAATTTATCTGCTTTGTTAGCCTGTCGAACACTCTGATATTAATAGGGCTTGTCAAATAATATGCAAAGTGAAGTGAACGAGCAAAATTCTCTCTTCCTTCATCTTCTTTCTTCCTCAAAATCACGTTAGGTAGAATCTATGGATCGCCGGGAAAATCTATACTAAAAGGCATTATATTGATAAAGGTACAATACTTATAAATTACATTGTACTTGACTGTTCATGTATATACCTGTAAGTATTTATTATACATATACATGTATGTTTAATCTTCAAATGAAACACCCCATTATTAGCAAGAATGGAAAAGAAAAGAAAACTCACAGACACGTTGAATTTGAGTTAATGAACGGCGATGCATAATTTTATAGGGAAACTTCATATTATTATAACGCAATGCTGCTGATAAGCAGTTACTCTTGAACATAAAATTGTCATATTTTTATCAACCTTATTAAAAATTCCCATTAATTGATTGGAGGCATTCGGAAACAATATCTGTCACCTCATGCTGACAAGACCCCCGTCCTTATAATGGGAGGATAATATACAACTAAACAAACGCCCTCACAGGGGGAACAGTTAGTTAATTAATCCGGAAAATCATAGATTAGCTAAACTCTGACACGTTTGGTATTTAGCACGGACCCTGTCATTTTCCTGCCTGACACTTAAAACTCGCGTGTGGAATCTCGGAGTGCCTGGTCCTTAATGCATAAAGAACGAAATGAGTCGAATCAAGTTGAGCTGCTGAGTCTGTCACGCTATCCAGATAATGCACGTTCTCTTATCACGTGCCGTAAATTAATTAACCAATCATATATCGTACCTATGTGTAAAATATGCCGACACTGCAGGCTCCAGTTTATCGGCAACTGAAAATAAAAACCCATGATGAGACTGATGTGAGATTATTACACAGTTCTGTATAATTACTACAATCATGTAGTACTGGGGTATATTGACACAGTTGATGTGCATGATCTTTAATAAATTGTAAATAAAATCAAAACCAAGCACTATAAAATATTGTGGTTATTGAAATTCAAAATTATATACTAGTAAGTTAAAAGTGTATGTCTTTGTAGATAATCTGTGAATCTATTCATTAAGAATTCTTTATAAATGGGGATATCTAGATGTACAATCCTGAAACTCAGAAGTAAGTAATAGTAGTCAAAATAGGGAATTTATGGTCATAAAATTGTTCAATAAATTTGAAATATTTACAGACGAACCAGGAAAGAAAATTCGAAGATATATTAAATACATTTTGTATACGTTTTTTCATAGACAAATTATGGTAAAAATTTCAGTTCAAGGTATTGAAATTCACCAAGTCTTTTCAGAATTTTAAAAAGAACGTCTCGGAAAGGGTTCTTTATATTGTGAAAAATAAATTATCCAGAAATCCAGTCTGTACATGTAGTTTGCAGACAACATTTCGCATCAAAACAGAAAGGAATTTTATCCACTAGTACCTGTAAGTCTTACTATAAACATGTACTAGTATTTAATTTAACAGGGCCATAGGAAGCAATTTAAGTAATGAAGGGCAACCATATTTACTTACATAATGTCATGACAAGCAAAAAAAAAAAATGAAAAATACAATAAGGTCATTGAAGTCATTGTCCTCTACAAAACTTATATGACGATTTAAAAAGTTAAATTGAAAATTCTTAATTTATTAAATTCTTAATTTATTATAGAGTATTTTATTTTTGAGGGGGCACAACCGTTATTTAGCATTATTTCCTATTGTAAAATACAAAGGGGAAATGCCGTCGGTTACTACGGGCCTGTTTTAAAGGAGTGGTGAGCTAATACAATTGCTTCAAGTGTGACAATTCCCCCATGCAACCCCCCCAAATCGTAATAATTACCATTTGCACGTTATTGAGGCGTGAAGTTATGAACGGACAACCTGGGTAAGATGCCATGCACGGGCCGAAGTAATAACTGGACAGCGGGAAAACGAACGCACCCTCTCCCTAAACAAACAAGGCTGTTCTGGCAAGAGGAAATTAAGAAGAAATCCCTATTAATTCATTTCTGACACCCTAGGAATCCGCGAAATGTGTCAAAAATACTGTTTGTTTTTACGCGTAACCTTTCTAGCCATTATATATTAGATTCTCCATAAGAACAGACTTGGAACCGTTACACAAACAGTGAATCCGGAGGAAAGAAAACATGAAGAGTTGTATATTTTATTTCATTTTCAACCGTTTATTCTTTTAAAATGTCTGAAACTAATTAGCTCCTTAGAACCAAAAAAATACATATAATCACTTTTTTCAGACTCAGATTTTTTCCAGAAAATCAGTCAGCACATTAATTAAAAAAAAATTAAACAAAAAGTTCATACATGAAACTTGACACATGAACACATTAAAGGGTTTTTATCACCTATCTAAATTTCATACGAAAGAAAATGAAATGAAACACTACATGTATTATATACTTCAAAAATATATTATCAATCAATTATAATAATTATGTAATGTTTATACCATTGTGTGCAATATGTTCGTTTATTATTTTTACTCTAAGAATAAATTAATTTCTTCAAATTTAGCCAGATTATTTTTTTTTATTAAATCCGTTTTCGCTTGCTTTATAAGCTGGTTGTCATTTTCAAGGCACACAGCCCCAGAGCATCACACCAGAGGCTGCTCCATTTGTCTTCCTACAGTAAAACGGTTTAATACAACATCTTGAAAACTTTAATTTAAAAAGAGATTTAGAAAAAAAGTAATTGTTGAAAGTTTGGTCGTACTTCTGAAACTTTCAAACATAATAAGCTGTATATTTCGGATAGACGTTAAAAAATGGTATAAAAACTACATTAACTGTTGAGAAAAATGTATGGATTTTATGAATGGGTGTTATTTTTCTGCTGTGGTACACTTAACAGACCGTGGGAAGAAGAAACATTAGACTCTTGGAAACGGAAGCTATGTTTTCGGCTTGTAGTAAATGTCTGTTTTAATAGGCGCAATGTCACCATGTTGCTGAGTCTGGATTTCGCTTTGCTACTGAAATAAGAGCTCGTGAGCCTATGTAGTTCTGTGGCTCTAACTTGTTCTGATCCTATCGATGATCGAGGGATTGTTGACTTTGGGGTCCGAGTAATCACCCAAGTTGTCATAAAAAGGGCAAAGGACAACTACTGATTTCCCCCAGTTTTCAAGAAAATAATACTGTGGTTTTTTTTTCTTGATAATTTAAAGTTGACTAAAACGGTATTTACTTACACCGTCGGACCAAGGTTGTTTTTTTGGGAAAGAGGGCAAGATAAAAAATAAATCAAGATCTGAAAGGGATGTTCAAAAGAATTTTGAAAGTGCTAAATTGGGATAAATTTTCAAAATTGATTTGATCTCTTTCAGTTACCACGTTTTTAAATGCAACATTTTTATTTATTAATCATTTCATGTTCAAATTGAATATTTTCATATGTAAATTAAAAGAGGTCTTTCTATGATGAGTGCCTCAAGCCAAAATTCAACGGTCCGGGATTTTGATAAATTTTTGCAAATTCTTTAATACCGTGTTAAATCAAATATTGCAGGAGCTTTGGATAAGTGATAAAAAAATAAGAATCGTAAACATCCGGTTTTCTGGATTTCTTCTTCTCTTTTGTGTACATCGCCGTGAAGTGTCGTAAACGACAGACGTGTGAACGCCAATAAAAAGAGACTTCCGATTGAAATTTACGAATTTCTGCAACACACGCCAGTCTAAAAAACATAAATTTTACACCCCAAAAAATTACAGACGCCGGAAAAAGAATTGTCAAATCTAAAATGTTCTTGTTTTATTCCTTCCTGTGCTGTTGGTGCCTGAATGTTGTATATCTTTACAGGAAAAACTGAGAACTCGCATTACATTCGACCAATTTCATATAATTCTGAAATATTTTTTTATGACGTTTCTTAAAACAAAATTGCTTGAAAGTGAAAAGTATAATGGTCTGAACATCTGTGAGTCTTAATTAACCGTTATGTATTCAATTTTTTATGAGTGTGCCTTTGAGTTTAATTTCAGATTATTTTACGCAAAACACAGGTGCAAAAATATTGCTGGATCACCGTAAAATGACTGCACCTGTCCTGCGCCTCTATTGAAGTATAACGAAAACAAAAATGGCCAAAGTTCTTGCATACCAATAGATTAACTAACTATCTGATCCTGAGATTGCTAGTTTTTACTTTTCAAGTCAATTTAAAGTTTCAACAGCTACTTATCTAGATATTTGTTTTCTCTTATCAATCATACAAGTGTCTTTGTATTTGGATAAAACTCAAAAATCGCTTTAAATTGAGGAGATTTTCAAAATATCGTCCACTGCTTACTTTTAACGAAATTGTAGCCACAAAACTATTTTTTAAGATTTTGATTGGATTTATTTCTAGTGAAATGGTCTTAGACTTATCGGACACACAACAGAGCCGCGCGCGCGCAGAGGAAGGGACAGACGATGCAGTCATCAGCACAACAGTTGATTGGCAGCTTCCGAAAAGAAGCTGTGATTCCAAACCGCCTTGCTGCTAATAGGCGTGGAGAAATGGGCGGGGCGAATTTAGCAATGTAAACACGTCTAAGATTTTATATACAATAAGTGCACATGTTGCAAGGTCATAATAACTAGTGAATTGGACGTCGAGAGCTAATGCGAACCTCATGTACCCGATACAAGTATTGGAAACACGTTAGCATGCTCATGTAATAATTGAAAAAAGTTGGAGGATACGAAATAATTCGTAGCATTTGTTTTGCGTTACAATAAACGACACGTGTCCTTCTGATGGTACTGACGGAATTATCTACAATGATTCCCCAACAGACTGAGGTCAGTAGTGGAGGGGAATATCACGATCTGCAGACCCAGAGCGCCCTACTGGTCAGTATAAAACAGGAGTACTCGGAAAACTTTACACAGGAAAATTACACAGGTTCAGACTATCCCCAAGGAAAGGGCAAAAAACGAAAACGTTGTGACAGATCTTGTGATAGTTTCTCTGACGCTTGTTCTCCGGCTTCTTCTGAGGCCTCCAGTGATGGCCCCGCACAAAAAAGACCCAAACACAAGACATCCAAGTCCTTCGCGGACGTACTTACACAGAGAGCCATGGCAAATGTACGAGAAAGGCAACGGACACAGTCTCTGAATGAGGCATTCGCTCAACTGAGAAAAATTATCCCCACCCTTCCCTCGGACAAACTGAGTAAAATCCAGACTCTGAAGCTGGCCACGCGCTATATAGACTTTCTGTGTCAGGTTTTACAGTCTGAGGACACGGGGTCGTTGGAGGGACAGGGAGGGTGTTCTTATCACGAGGAGGAGAGGATAGGGTACGCCTTCTCTCACTGGAGAATGGAGGGGGCCATCAGCGGTCCGGCTCAGTAACCCTGCCCAGGTAGGTCTCTCTCTAAATGTTCACACCTTTAGTGTGGATATCTGTAATTTTTCGTGTAATGATAATAAAGAAAAACACTATTTCTGCACATAATCCAACGATAGAAGAGGATAAATAAATGTATTCATTTGAAGAAAAAAAACCTTCAAAAAACGCAATGCTGTATATGTTTTTTCCAGTTTTATGTTTAGTGAAAACTGATTTAAAGTGATGTCAAAAACTGAAACCAGAAAAAATATTGCACGAAGAATGAATGTTTCTTTTGAAAAAAAAAATATTCACAATATAATGCCTCTTCTTCTAGGTTCATTTTAGTTAAGTAAAAGGCGTTTAAACCGATTGACAAGCAAATAAAAACCCATATAAACTTATAGATATTTATTTACTGCGGGGGGGGGGGGGGGGG
>PRKT01000080.1:1226385-1243045 GCA_003671525.1 Saccostrea glomerata
AGAAGTCGAAGAACTTCCTTTCACTTCCAATTTGTTCCTATATTTCTTGCTTTGTATATACTGTGGTAAAAAGTGGGGGGGGGCAACCATCTTTTCAATAGAATAGACATTTTCTATAGTAAAGGTAATGTTAGGGAAAAAAGTGGGGGGGCCAGGCCCCCCCTGGCCCCCCGGATACTACGTGCCTGAACTAGAGGTACTGTGAGCAATGAGCTCACTAAATAAAACCCCCGCATCCAATATGAATATAATGGCAGTATCAATGTTTTGCTCTGGAAATTTCAAAATATATGTCAGATCAAAAAGTAAAATAGGAGGTGCACAATGGCAATATGTAATAAAGATTCTGTGAAAGTTTCATTAAATTTCCTTCATTGGTATGAGAGGAGTTGCGGATAAGAGAAGGGTACCCCAAAGCGTAACAGACGGACGGAATTAACGATTACTATATACCCTCCCGCTTTTCAAGCGTAAGTGTAAGTGTAGTGTAAGTGGGAGGGTATACTGTAATCGGGATGTCCGTCCGTCCGTCTGTACGTCCGTCCGTCTGTTACGCTTTTGGGTACCCATCTCTTATCCGCAACTCCTCTTATACCACTGAGTGAAATTTGATGAAACATTCACAGAATCTTTATTACATTTTGCCAAAATTCCCCCTTCTATTTTACTTTTTCATCCGACACATATTTTGGGTTTCCCGTTGCAAAACATGGACACTGCCATTTATACACATATGGGAGGCGGGGGGTATCATTTAGTGAGCTCATTGCTCACAGTACCTCTAGTTTCTAATGCAGATATTTTGATAATATCAACAAGGCACATGCTACCATCGACAAAATCATATTGCAAACTTTTAAACGTTTTAAATTTTATTTCACATCTTCATTCACCTTCCGTATATTTTCATTTCATTGTGAAATAAAATTGAAAATTAAGATTTAAAAATGCTGTATGATAGATTTAAATTACACGAGGTCCCCCATGTCAATTTCAGTAGTCCTCGCCCACTGACGTCAGACACAAAGACAACCGCACGAGATTTACATGATATTCGGCCTCCATGACTTTTTCATGGCGAAATTTACATTCTGGTTGAAATATCAAGAAATCAACTCACTAACTTCCAAGGAGTTAGCAAAGAGAAAACAAATAGAATTGTAAATGTTTCTCAATGAAGGATAATCTTTTAAGATTTATTCGCACGTCTTTGTGACTATTAAAAATTTATTTTATTTAAAGGTAATTCATGCCCCAAAAAATCCGGCAAAAATAAAATCTCACGTTTTCAACTTAATTTTCCAACAAACAAATATGAGAACGACTTTCAGTTTTCTTCTCTCGACAATCGGTAGCACTGTGAGAAAAATCTCTTCTGGCTCTCACAAAATCAACAAAAACATTCCATAGCCCTGTGCTTCTGTTCTCCTCCGTCTGGGGACGACATTCTTTTCTAAATGATAATGCTGCAGGAATTAGCCACATTTTCTCGTGGAACTGCTTCAGCAGTAACAGTTTGACACCGACAGTTCTTTGTTGACTTGAAAACTTCAAGAAGCAGAGGAACTAGAATTGGTATTGACAGGTGAAATTACACAGCAGAAAATCTCTGCACGTTAAACAAAGTTCTGGGAATTGAGTGTCACTTAAGATTAGTAATACAGTACGACTCAATCAGTAAAAAAAAACCATTGTTCGAGTTTCATAAGCTAATAAACGATATTCTCCCACCAATAATATATTTGAAGTGAAGGAAATGCTAACATATTATAATCACTATAACTTTAATAGACCGTTTATATATCATTGCATTAATAAGTCTGCTAATATTTTATAAGGAAAAAATAAGACATGTATATTATTGTTAGTGTTGATGTTTGAAGATAAAATTGTTACATGTTATAAAAGATGTTACACAATAATGTTTTAAAATCATTGCTAATAAGTTTATTTTTCTATACTGAGGTGTCATTGGTGCAATAGAATAGAACATTATCTTCTAATTTCGAGTTGTTGCTTTTTAGATGACAATAGAATAAGAGATGTGTAACCGTGCAACTCTTACACCTACGTCAACTTATCTATGTCAGCAGCAATTTATCTAAATCATCATCAACTTAATTATGTCTACATCAACTTATTTATGCCATCATCAACTTATTGTATGTCATCATCAACTTCATTATGACAGCATCAACTTATTTATGTCAACATCAACTTATTTATGTCTGAATAAACTTTTTAATGTCAGCATTAATTTTAATTATGTCAACATCAACTTATTTTTGTCAGCATCATCGTTTTTATATCAACTTTTTATGTCACTAACAACTTTTTTATGTCAACATCAACGTTTTTAGTCCATATAAAGTTATAATACATTCGGCTCGATTACAATGATAAAGAATTCCGGATCCTCCGTTGATCGTCATGGTTTCATTACTTACCTATTCTTGCTTTGACTGCCTAATCTTATTTTGTCATCCTTTATTTAAATGTGTCTCTGCCACCTGGCTGCTAATGTTGGGGCCGTTTTTCTTTCTGAATAAACCATATTTTAAAGTTATATCTTAAATTTCCTCAAACCCTCTAACCAATCAGAAAGTAGATAATCAAACTTATGTCATTAGTTGTATGACATAATTCCGGAAGTACAACAAAATTGCCTCGATAAGAAATTTTCGGGATATAATTACAATTTCCCATGGAATAGGTATTGCAAAGATTTTCTAACACTGAACTGAATGTGTTGACATGGTGATGTGAACTAACTAATATATCTGTTAAATGTTTGATCTCAAAGAGCAACAGTTTTACCAATTATGTTTGACCTACGTAAGCGAACAGGTGGTGGGTTACTGCTGATGTAGATTTTTATGAGGCCTGCGGAACTATGACAAACGTTTATTGCTTTGTACACTTTAAAAGTATTGTCCTCTCTAACAAAATTTAAAAAAAAAACCTGCAACACGACTTCATAAAAATTTTAAGCAATATGATATAACATGATTTCTTCCATTCTATATGTAATAAAAATGTACCTCTTTGAAGTTATTGACTCGTCAGTTGCTTAATTACTTTTTATGCCAAGACATCCTTATAATTTTAAGTTAATAAAAAAAACCAAAGTTATCTGATGAAAGAACGAATTTTATGCATACTTTATAAATATTGTAAATGTGAAGCTTCTTGGCTTATGTCCATATAACCGGACCCTCTACACTCAAATGAAATCATATCATTTAATTTTTGCCTGTAGTTACTTGAAAAATTGTGTTAAAAAAGACTATGAAATTGTCTCTCTAATGTGAGGATAAAACGATCCTACAATTGAACGGAAACTTCATACACAAATGGATGGACCATGGTTATAGCGCTTTTGCAAAAAGGTTAATGTTTCGGAACAGCGTTTTCCAGTTAAAAACCATGAACCAGAATAATGTGAAGTCGTGTCAAAACGTTGTATGGTCTTTCCTTCACTTATTAAAGTGTGTTTTGAAAACTTTTTATGAATAAAACATTTTCAGCTTTAAAAGTATTTAGAATTTCATAGATCAACATGTCATAGAGAAAACGCTTTGAAAAAAGCAAAGGCTCAGACTGTTTGTCGCTGATAGCACTAACAGCTGGTGAAAATAATTTAAAATTGTGCAGTATTAAGTGATTTTAAAATTTACATGCATACAAATCTTTGTCAAAACCTGACGTTGAAATATATTCACTGTAACACATTGATTAAAAGTATTTTCTGCTAATAGCATATGATATTTTAAAAGTACATGTACTTCTGCTGACAAAGTAGGTAACAGCTTTATCTCTGTTAGGAAGGCTCATTATATTAATTGTGTGTTAACGGAACTTGGCATTAATTCTGCCAAATGGTAATCCAACATATATTTCATTTTGTAATGAAGAAAAAAACCTTCAAAATCATACAAGTCAAATTGATTGCTGGAATATTACATTGAACAATTAGTTTAATTTAGTATTCCAGCAATCAAATTGAATTTTTGTTAGCATACATTCACTTGAATCTTAAATCTTATTTTAGTTGTACATAAATCAACCAAAGGTACATTGCGGGTTCCATTAATATCCTGTCAGGCCTCTTTCTTAACTCCTCACTAATAGCTGTGAAGGAGAATCTTCAGGAGCACTGTTTATAACAACATATCGGACAAGCGTTGTTAACTTTAAAAAAAAAACCGAAGAACCTAAAGAAACAAGGTATGTTTGTGAAACTCGGATCATTCTCCCCATATCGCAGCTCAGGGCGAAGGTTAAAGTTTCTCGAATGCAAGTCAAACTCCGAGGTCAAGCCATCAAAATCATTGCCATGGTACCCAAATATATGTGAAATATAAACTGTTCAAAAGTTATGAACATTTTTTTATTATTTACAGAAGAGGGTCAAACTTCAAGGTTACGAGATCAAAATTATTAATAACGAAATTTTTTTTTCAACCACAGCATTAACTTATATGCTTTGAGATTATTTATTAAATTTTAATATTAAAAATATCTTGTTCCCATATAAATTTAAATGCATTCTTTGTTGATAAGTCCTATACGTAGGTAATATTTATAAATTTTTCAATTTCTCTTGATGAATCCTTTTCTACTCAAAAATGCTTTGAATCAGTCTGAGAAAAATTCATACATGACGATATTTAACATGAGAAAATTTAGTCATATATTGAGTCTTATACATCTATATCAATATAGAAAAACTGCAAAAGCAGAAAAAAATTAACAAAAATGCAATATCAATATTTTCAATAAGAAATTGCCTATCACGTGCTTTGATTTTGTTAGTGGAAAATCTACATAAGATGTGATAGTTGTTTTTTTCTATGATATATTATCATTAATTAAAATATTTATGATGAACATTGAAGAAATACTAGTGGTAAACATGTACATGTAGATACACAATATTTTGTGAATTCAGGGACATTTGTGAACACGCATTTTCAATTAATTGAAAAGTCAATAAACTTCATGTTAAATGATTGGCTTGGGTTTTTCAATTATTACAACACATAAATACAGTTTGTATATAAACTAGAGGTACTGTGAGCAATGAGCTCACTAAATAATACCCCCCGCCTCCCATATGAATATAATGGTAGTATTCATGTTTTGCACTGGAAAATCCAAAATATATGGCAGACCAAAAAGTAAAATAGGAGGTGCACAATGGCAATATGTAATAAAGATTCTGTGAAAGTTTCATTAAATTTCCTTCAGTGTAATGAGAGGAGTTGCGGATAAGAGATGGCTACCCCTAAGCGTAACAGACGGACGGACGGAAATACCGATTACTATATACCCCCACTTTTCAAGCGGGGGGTATAATAAAAATACATATGGAAATTTTAGTCGCAGTGAACAAAATAGAGTTATCTGTCTTTGGTTTTGATCTTCCTAAAGGAGGTAAAGATCGTGAAAAGAAAGCATTTAGTTGTTGTATACCTTTTGATGAGTTAATTTGATAACCACGTAGATGTAACATCGATATTTACTTACATATCTACCTATTATTTAACCATTAAAAAAACAGAAAAAGATTATTCATTGGACATCATTGGTACATTTTAAGAAACGCCAGCAGATCAATAAATTGTTTTAAAATCTTATTTATTTAAGACCTGTGTTTTTACTCAAAAAGAATTCCTTTGACTTGGGTTGATTTGGTTGATTTAAGAGCATGTTCATATATTTCTTCTCAAAATGTATCCCTCACAATAAATATTGATAGTAAGATGGTTCGAAGATGCACAAGAAATTTTCTGCCGAAAAGATTTACAGTATGTTAGTCAAACACAATAGCACTAGCAAAACCAGAGCACTTTGTTATGAATATTTAGCTCTGGATTTTTCATATTGTAATACAAAGTGCACTCCCTGGCGATATATTGGCCAGATGGATATGGCACTCAGTATATTAACAGGTCACTGGTAGATATTCTTAATTAGGTGAAATGCCGACCCCCTGCTGAGCGCATTAGCGCGGGGTCCACCCTGACGAAATCGCGCCCCAGATCACATCAGGGGGTCAAGGGTCAATCTATCATAAATCTATTGGAAACCCATCATACAGATTTTTTTTTATCAATGACCAGTGACGAGAATATGAAGGCGGGAAGATAACAAAGAGGCAGCGCGTTATAGGGCGCGGAAAGATGACAGGGAGGGAGAAAAAAATCACGTGTACATCAACAAAGCCTATTAATCATCTGAAAAGATAAAATCGGTATCTTATAATATAATATATGTATTAAAAGTAAACCACAGAATACAAAGGACATCTTATAATTCAAATAGAGTCAATACTCATAAATGACTTCAAATTTGAAATTATTTAAAAAAGTAAAAGTATTTACAATTTGAAAAATTATAACATTTTATAGAGTATATCTTTTTTTCCTTAGCTAAAACAAAAGAGAATGTAGGCAGCTTCTTTATGTAAGAAAATCATATATGACGTGATCCGATCGTTTTCTTTTGCGCACAAACATTCCACTCGGAATAATTCCTCAGAAACATTATTTTTCTTTCATCTGCAGTAATTAAGCCAAGTACTTTTCTTTTAATTACGGCATAACTCGACTTGGGAAAGAAAGAATTCTGGTTAATAGGTACTTAATTACATTGGTCTCAGTTTTAACTATGTCAACATCGAAATAAAAATCCATCATTTTATCAAAGAATATATTAAGACCGCAGTGTTAGAAATTCTCAATTTATGCATTTCAAATCTACACTAATATTCTGGATCCTCAAATGTCAATAACATGAAAGTGATGAGAATAGCAGGCAACAGAAGTAGAAAATGTTCCCGAAGCCAATAAAGCCCCGAAAATACCCCCTCATCACAGAGACAAGTACAAGAAGCGTTGATTAACGGCACAGCTGCCAGAGAAAGTCATTTGCTAAAAGCAAAAAAGTGAAGCTGTGTGCGCGCGTTTTATTAACGAAAATGACCCTCTTTCTTGTCAGAGTGCACTAAAACTTACTTTTTCTCCAATATGTTTTTGAACAAAAACACAATTTTTAACTGAAATATTTTTTAAAATAATATAAAAGAAGAAATGTCAAAACAGATTCTCACAGTGTACGTACATAAAAAAGATTGATGTATGTAAAAAAAAAAAGAAAAAAAGAAAACAACACCAGAAGCACTAAATAATTATGAAATAAAGAGGCCATACATAGTTTTTGATTAGTAAAATAATCAAGATTAATTTTATGATACAAAATATCATTAACAATTCAAATAGGTTTCTTATTGTAAATATGGTATATGTGTATCCTCTTCTTACATACTGAAAAAGAATTAGGCCTAATTGTTTGAAATTTGTTCCTTGGTATATTGAACATTTTTGATAAGCAAGGGTGCCCTTTTAGGGGTTTATGTGTGGTAGGGGCACTACTGATTATTGCTGAATATTACTGATTAGTTGAAATGCATTTTTGTTCCCTTACCCTGCCTATGAATATTAAGTAACCAAACTAAGCAATTGCTACATGTAAGTGTATAGTTATGATGAGCAATGGTGCCTCTTTCAAAATTGTGAATGCCATTATGTAGCATATATCTTAAAACATGGACCAATATCAATCACTAGAAAGTTGTTGCATGATGCTCAGGTGACCTATAAGGCCCATGGACCTCTTGTCTTTTAAGATTGGTACATGTAACTTGCATGTCAACATAATTTACTTGCATGTTGACAGAAATTTGTTGCATGTCTACATAATTATGATGCATGTTAACATAATTTATCTTGCATGTAGGGTCAGAAATATGCCACCATAATAGTACAACCAACTCAACAGATTACTTACCTGGCAGCTCTAAATCACCTACAATGTGGTAGGGTCTACCAAAGTTTGATCCGTTTCCACAGTCTTAATGGAGTAATTTCAACCATGGTTACAACAACCTTTATCCATGCACATACACGTACCTTTCGCAGAGTCCTTGGGCTACTGGCAGCCTGCATAGACGTGGTCCCTTTTGCCAGACTACAAATGCGCCCCATTCAATATTGCCTATTGAGAAAGGGAACACCCCTGCAGGGACATGTGTCATGAGTTTCAGAGCAGATCTACCATTGTGACATATGCCTCATCTTACGGTTGGGGAGTCCACCTAGAAGATCACAAAGTGTCAGACAAATGGTCAGTAGAGGAACAAATATCACACATAAATCTTTTGGAACTCAGTGCAGTGGAAAACTCCCTTCATCACTTCAAAAACAATGTCAAACACTAACAGATACTATTGAGGACAAACAACTCAAAGTGGTGTCTTATATCAATCGCCAGGGAGGAACAAAATACCCTGTCCTGTGTATGATGTCATGGATGATTCTGCATTGGAGTCGCCTTTGGGGTGTGCAACTTCGTGCAGCGTACATTCCAGGGAAAAAGAGTGTGATACAGTGTAGCAGACCAGTTGTCCAGAGGACGACAAATTCCGAAAATGACAGAATGGAGCCTCAATCAGGAAGTAGTTAAACAGATTTTTCAAATATTCTCCACTCCAAACATAGATCTGTTTGCAACAAGGGAAAATCGGAAACTAACAGTCTTTTGTTCTCCCTTCCTAGATCTTCTAGCATGGGGATGCAATGCTCTAACTGAAGATTGGATAGGAATGTTTGGATAATATGCATTCCCATCACCAATACTAGATCCAAAAGTACTCAATAAGTATAACAGAAGTCGTTTTCTCTCTCATGGCCCCATATTCAGCAAGAAAGTTGTGGTTTCCAGACCTGCTGAATCTTCTAGTAGACTTTCTAAGGGAACTAACCACAAGAAGAAACTTGTTAACGCAAAAGAGGGGACAGTTCATTCATCCAAATCCAGGAAGTCTTCAGTTGGCCGTTTGGAAAATTTCACTAGGCCTAATCCAATCAGCAGACTGCAAAAGTTCAGCCACTTCGGACTTCTTTTCTGTTCTTGCATCACAGGTGCATCAATGCATTTACAGAATGTGAATTTTTACTAAAAACAAAGCGTAACGAAGATCTAGATCGGAACAGTGTATTTGGTGTATTCGTCTCGACTATGTGGATTCACTTCGGGCGTTTCGCTCCCTTCTAAATAAAGTATTCTATAACGACTATATATTTTTACTTTAAATGAATGTTGAAATATTTTTAATCATGAGTGCCTGAAGGTCTTTCCACATTTGAAGTAATGAGGAGATATATGTCAATTCTCTCAGGAGAAGACGTGAATCTTGATGTATCTCCCACAACTCATTGTTACGAGAATCCAATATTGGATAACGGTAACGGTCAGAATTTTTATTACCTTCCAATGTGACCTACTGCCCGTCCTCAATTTTATCATCAAGTCGTTGTGCAATACCTATCAAAGTCTGCAGATGTTACTCTGAAGCTTTATAAGTGCGCATTGCACCTTTACGCTGAAACCCCTCATCTACATCAGTGAAGGTGTTTAAAAAGTACCGATGCAAGGGCAAAATTCACTGTGGGGTAGATGTTTTTGTCCCTATCAAACGTTCTGACATATAGGACTTGAAGTCACGATCTTGATTTTCCGAAGCAATTGCCTCATCTTTTTTTTATTCTGAAGTTACCTTCTTGACAAAATTCTTCCAGTCAACTGTGCATGAATCATTAAACTCTGTATGCACAGAACCTGCAATAGAAGTTAAAAAACTCAGATTGATTATCTGCCTCATGGACCTCAACAATATCGTTAACCAGTGAATTGTTCCCAACTGGATCATTGTCACCTCTGTGACTTACAAGATCCTCATAAGATCATCTGAAGGTCGAAATCTATCGAACCTCGTAGACCTAATCTGTGAACGTGTGGCAGACGGTTTACTTATGCCATGTTCTAATTCTTTAACTCTGGCGTGTATCAAATTTCGCATTTCAATTTAAGTTTCCTTGACACTGCAGTTGCCACTGAGTTTCAAAATGTCCTTGTATAAAAGGGGTACATTACCCATTTGTGATGGGAAAAACCTCTGTGCCAAATTCCGCCATTTTGTCTCCCATCTGAGAGAGGTTGCGATTCTGATACAACTACTTTTTCCACAGAGGAAGCTTGTGAATCAGATCAAGAGTTATTCCCCACAAAGAGAATGTCTGTTGCTGGACTTGAAACTGTTGCCGATATCTTACCAGATTCAGATTTCTTGCGTTCAATCATTTTATTCATTAACGCCCATTTTTTCTCTGTCCAAGTTTTGCAAACTTCATAAGGAAACAGTGTATTACACAAGCGATGTCTATACCAATCCGCATGATCGTATACTAGTGTCATATCTTTATTACACTTAATATTTGACATTTTTTCATTTTTTGTACGATTCCGACATCGTTAATCGCTAAGGCTTCGGAAATAACATAATATCATAAGAAAAAAAACCACGCGTTTTTTCTTCCAAGATGCCCGGACAACACTGAAGCAGTGTACTTGCTCATTACAGATATACTCATAGTGTATGATACCACAGGGGTGGTCTCAAAGTTCAGGTAAGATCGTAGGCATCCCGGGGAAAATGCAAAAAATTGATGCAGGTCAGTATAGATATTGATGCAATAGCATATCTTTTACAGATCTCGAAATGAAAGTAGAAACAGACGGACAGACAGACGCCGAGAAAAGTGATCTCTAAGTGCCACTCTTCTCTGCAGGCGACAAAAAAAGCAAGGTAAAGAGAAAGATACTAAGACCTGTGTTTTTACTCAAAAAGAATTCCTTTGACTTGGGTTGATTTGGTTGATTTAAGAGCGTGTTGCAGTCTTGTTTTTAGTGCAAGATGGAAAAAATTCAACTCCGAGAAACTGTCCAATATCTTATCTATTGTCTAGAAAGACATATTTTGTCTATTGCTTAAACAGGCAGTCATGTTGCCCAATAAGAGATGTTGTCCTCTACAAAATAATTTCCCTATACTCCAAAAACACTGCATTACATGTAAAACTTGACTGATGAAAATGAGGAAGATCCAGTCTTCAAAAACAGGGAATTTATATTCACCAGGGCCCTTGGGTCTGTTGTTTTTCTTTGGTTTTTAAGTATCAAAAATTAAATCACGTGCTTTTTTCATATCTTAGTTACACCCTTTTATCAGTATAAAAGCTGAGCATTTAGATGTCATCTCAAGGACATCCATTATAATGGAATCAAGACACCCCGATATTCACCGGTTTAATCACTTATTGGGGGGCAGTTCTGACCATTTCTGTGAATAATTAAAGCCGACACTGGATTACCGGAGGCGTGTCCAAGTTTCCTAGGACCTCACAAAGAATTTGGTGGTTGATCTAAAACACCTGTATTTCGTTATTTCTGATCAATATTAATTGGATGATACGTCAATCAGCTTTAGAGACTGTGTCTGAGAGATATGTAGATTATTTACTTATAACATTGAACACTGTCATTATTGTCAGAAATTTCTAAAAAGTACTTATGTCATGACGGTGTCTATCAAACTTAATGGGCATCAATGCAACTAATATACAACTAACGAATTACGAGAAAAATAATACCTTGTTGTTTTGGCGAAATCGACATTGAATTTCATTCGTCTGTCAGTCTATCCGTCTGTCAGTTGTTGTTTTTTTAACCTCGGTTATAACTTTCGAATAAGAAGAGACAAGGCTTTCATCTTCACATGTACAGTACCTGTAGCTAGATCTTTCCAATTATACCAAGATTTTTTACCCTTCGACCTTGGAGTTTAATCTTCTTATCATTAACACTACTTTATTTTTTTTTTTTTTTACAACTTTTAAAGACAAAAGTTACAGCTTTCATATTTTAAATGTATCTTGCCTGTTACATTAAGACCTTTCTAAATAAACCATGACTTTTGACCCTTGTGACCTTGACGTTTTACCTACTTTTCAAAAATGCTTTCTTCCTTATCACTTTTGATTTAGAAGGAAAAGGGCTTTCATATTTGACATATGCATTACCTGTGAGAAGATGTTCCTAAGAATGCTATGATTTTTTCACCCCTTGATCTTTATATCTGACTAAATTTTTAATAAAAATTAACTTTTGTGATAACTTTTGAATGACATATGAAATGGCATTCATATTTTACGAAATACTAGTATGCCATCAACAGTCACATCCTATCCACTAAGACATCGGAAACTCGGGACCACAATTCTGAATTTGCTAGTTTTGATTATATATTTGCTTAGGGGGGAGGGGGGTCCAAGAGGTTAGAAAGAACTGAGCATCATTTTATTGATAAATAAAAAGAGTTCAAACCATAGGCCGTTCTTATGTATAGGGAAAAATCAATTATATCAGCTAGTGTCCTGTAATCAAGATTTTTACTTTTTTACTTAAAAATTTTTTGATACCTTTTAATTGTTATCAAGAACAATACAGTTTTCATGGATTATTACAGTACTCTTTGAAATGTAAATTTTCTATGTCTATTTAAAATCTAATTCAAACAATTCATCAACATGTGATTTCCTATTGTAAACCTTTTGAATTATAAATTGCATGATACATGTACCTTCTGACTAAATCAATAGTTAAAAAAAAGAAGAAGACAAAACTCGCTTTTTATTTATTTTACATGTATTAAATATTCAATAATGATTAATTAAAATATTTCTAATAAAGAGTTCAAACCATAGGCCTTTCTTATGTATAGGGAAAAATCAATTATATCGGCTAGTGTCCTGTAATCAAGATTTTTTACTTTTTACTTAGTTTTTTTTGTACCTTTTAATTGTTATCAAGAACAATACAATTTTCATGGATTATTACAGTACTCTTTGAAATATAAATTTTCTATGTCTATTAAAAATCTAACAATTCATCATCATATGATTTCCTATTGTAAATCTTTTGAATTATAAATTGCATGATACATGTACCTTCTGACTTAATCAATATTTAAAAAAAAGAAGACAAAACTCGCTTTCTATTTATTTTACATGCATTAAATATTCAATAATGATTAATTAAAATATTTTTTGACAAGTAGTATTTAAGTGGTCATTTCCCAATAACATTCAGGAAATTTGTTACAAAATCAGGATCAGGGTGATCCGATTTAAAGGGGGAATTAAAATCTCACGAAGAAGCCAGTATGAGACAGAGTATTTATTGGCGATTTTCTTAACATTTCCCAATTAAACCGATAAAGACGATATCTAACACTAGTATTTTTTCGTGAGAAAATTTAGAAAATAAATGAACAAGTCAGTCGATAACACTTCCACAGTTTCATCTGCGATATTAAGATCTTGTCAAAAAACGATTTGATCAGTGGGAGAACAGCGGGAAAGATAAACTCTGAGGGAAAATAAACGGCAACAAGTCTCCCTTCCAACAGCAATGGGATAGGACGCGACCCTCTTACAAGGAAAGGGAATTGTATATGACGATGTCCTCTTCGTTATTATATATGATAACCTTACTGATAAAATCATATTTAAAACTATTGTTAAAAATTCTTGAAATTATACAATCATCAGTTGAAGTCAATCCAATAGATTTAGCCACCTATGGAGCACAATATTTACCGAACACGAGATGTAATTTTTTTTTCTTCATATGATTACATGTAAATGATCATACAATACAAACTCGACAAATAATCTCTGCCCTTTTATATGTTTTGTTTTCTAAGGACAAGTAAACCGCAATGAGGAGCCCTGAGTTAAAATAAAAATAAGTTCTTAGGCCAAAATTAAAAATACCTTTGTTTCCTCTAACGCGACCGACCCAATGAAATCGCGCCGACTGAAAAGTTTTTTTTAAATAAGATGATTCAAAATTTTTTTTATTGTCAACCAAGTTTTATAAAATACAATTTCATCAAAATCAGTTTTTATAAGAACGGCCGACATTCTTCTACTGTGATTTTCAAGCATTTGATGAAAACAAAATAGCGCCCATATGTAGTTCATCATAAAACAACGGCGATGTCTTATGCCTCTAGCTTACTAGAATTCTTCACTCTTGAAACAATTTGATAATAAAATTTACCATGACTAAATGACTAATTAAGAGTGTTTCAGAGGTGTCTTGGCGTCTCCATGTGAGTGAAAAAATTTTCGAAAGGGACGGTAAACAACGAACAAACAAATCTGTCTGTTGAATTTCAGGTACGAATACATGGAAAGGCCTGCCTCGTCAGCAGATGAGGGGCTCAACTAGTGAACACATCATTCAATTCCACTGCATTTTATATAATTTGCGTTTTGATCTAATAAACAAATCATTTTATGTTCCTATATTTACTACATGTCATTATGGATTCATAGGAGTTGTAAATATGTCTGCATATTCATCCTGATAATTTTCATGCCTTTATTTACGGGTTAAACTTCGTGATTATGACATTGTTTTATATAGCATTTTTATACTTTGTAGATTCGGTTTGATTTATTTAAACATTGTTTACATACTCTTTCCAAATAGTTTTGAATTCATGATTCAGCTTCCTGATCAGACGTACAGTGTATTTTTCTTTAATTAGGCCCTTGAAGATAGGTTGTTTCTTTGCTTTTAATCCCTTCAAGATTTGTTGGGATGACATTTGAACATTTCCCCATTGCTCCATATTTAGACGTTCTACGCACTTTTTTGCCATTAAGCAGTGAGGATTTTTTTTTTGAGTCAGCATCTTCTGCGACACTGGACATAAGTTTTTATGGTCCCCTTTGAAGGACCGTTTTCAATGTTCTTCATTGGTATTTGAACCTGCGACTTAAAATTAGCCACTTACGTCTTAACTCCAAAGCAAAATGCTCTAGAACCACTGAAAATCTCAAAAAAGTACATTGACTGTCTATAAGCACTGGAGGGTGATTGAAGGTTTGAAAAAATACACTGTATACTCGGATGTCCAGTCCTTGCGTATTTGAGAATCTTGTCTTTTTTATTCGATTTATATAAATGTACTCTGGCGTGAGATATTTCACCAAGGTCATCTAAATTACAGTTGTGAATTAATTAATCATGAAATTTGCTTTTTAAATGGTATATGTATGATACTTAGCATTTTGTTCACAAATCACTTTCTTTTTGTAATTTTCTTATTTATACATAATGTAAATGTAATTTTCCATTAAATTTTAGAATGTATTTTCAAAACTGCTGTCAGAAAATAAAATTGTTTACCTACCTACCGACTCAACTTGAGAATTTAGGGTCGGGTTAGGGGAAACAGAGATATTTTTAATTCCGGCCTTAGTTTGGATTCTTGAAAATCATTTTAGGTATTTAAAAAAAAAGATTAGATATGCCACGTGCAATCTAGGATCAATTTTGAAAAGGGGAGCATTATAAGAGAAATCTGGACTAAACCCTCAACCTTCCCCAAAAAAGGATTTCTACATGCTTATGGTCATCTTCGCTAGCCACGGGTTTCCGATCCGAAATCTACTCTACAAACCTTGGCAGATTTAGTTCTATCAAACGGGAACTTTGATAGCGCCGCCTATCGCCGTAATTGAGTTAATTCCCTTGAAGCTCTTTAATATTTGTCCAATGAAAATAACTGTAACATACGTAGATCAATATAACGTTTGAAACAATATGGCGACTGCCATGCACTTTGATATGGAATATATCCAAACAACTTCATACAGCTGTGGGAAGTGGGCACACCTCAAAAGTGGTAGAAAATATCGTTCTTCGTAGATTTTTAGTCAAGAGTTTGACACCACTTTCTACTTGTTGCCGTATCAATTATTATCAATGAGCCGTGACATTTGATTGGCTTAAATTGATGCACCTAAAATGCGGAACACGGACTTACGTGTTCCTTTCAATAATTCTTGAAAACATATTATAATTAAAAGAAAAAAATCAAATTAATTAATCCCTTGTTTTTTTTCGCATAGATCACGTCCTAACTTTCATCCCTTGTAAATATTACTCTTATTTTGCATAAAACACGAACAGATGTAATTCAGCCGAAAATCGTCGATTAGTAAAAACTTTGCGTAGACTCGGACTTCGCAGCCAATCAAATTTGTTTGAGCGAGTTCTAAAATTTTCAGCCAAATCTATGGAAGGGAATTACCGCCAAAAGTCTATGTATCTTCCTTTTATTCTTATTCTGCCTACTTCTTTATGCTTTGTTATTATTGTAATTATATGTCACTTTATTGTTTTCATTTTCGTCTTTATTACATTTCACTTTGACTTTTATCCTTCTTCATTTTGTCCTTACTTGTATGTTGCTTTATTCTTGTAAATTCATTCTACTGTCTTGATGATTATCTTTATTACGAACGTTAACTCAATCACGCAAACAATGAAGCATATTCAATAAAGACGAATACAAGTTGTCCGAATTTAGTGCCGCATTATAACGCTAGGGTGTTCGCTAAGAATGTTGGTAAAATTAGGTAAGCAAACCGGGCCGGGGTTATTCGAGTTTTTTTCAGCTTTCTGCCTTAATTTATCAATCGAACTTAAATATTCAAATGACTGATGTTTGCTAAAGTTCAGGTATGTACCCAATACATGCCATTTCCTCGGAAGTCTCGCTAGATGGTAAGATTTCCCCTGGAAGACTGACTACATAGTGATGCTTCCTTCGGAAGACTATACAGTGGGACTTCCCCGCGGGGAAATTTCAATATATAGCTAGTTTTCCGTGGGAAATTTC
>PRKT01000080.1:1246162-1286958 GCA_003671525.1 Saccostrea glomerata
TCAAATAACCCGACCCGGGTTTGGTTACCTAGTTTTACCAACACTCATAGCGAACACCACACCACCTAGCGTTATAATGCCGCACTAAATTTTGACGGTTTGACAACTTCCATTCGTCTTCATTGAATATGCTTCATTGTTTGCGTGATTGAATAATTTATTTAAGAAACTGATTAGGTTTAAAAGAAAGTAGAATGAATTTACAAGAATAAAGCAACATAGAAGTAAGGACAAAATAAAGAATGATAAAAGTTCGAAGTGAAATGTAATAAAGACGAATATGAAAACAATAAAGTGACATATAATTACAATGATAACAAAGCATAAAGAAGTAGGTAGAATAAGAATAAAAGGAAGATACATAGACTTTTGGCGGTAATTCCCTTCCATACAAATCTGCCAAGGGTTGTAGAGTAGATTTCGGATCGGAAACCCGAGTAGATTTCGGATCGAAAACCCTTGGCTAGCGAAGATGGCTTATGGTTTAAGTTCAGTCTGAGTAAATCACAGTAAAAAAAGGCCTATAGCCTACAGGCAAAAGTGGCTCGCATGAACGTCATATGAAATTCGCATGAATATCGTGCGAATTCTTCGCATGAGAAGGAGACGAAAAGGACCACACATTATATTCGCATGAATATTGTATGAGGACATTCTCATTTAATTCGCATGTGGAACTTTCCGCATGGTTTTTGTATGATTTTTTTTATACATGTAATGTACTTTAATTTCTTTTATTTACTTCGATCATTTTACAATGCAAAGTGTATAAAGATTCTCCTGTCACTGCAAAGCTCGATAAATCACTTTTAATTTCATATAATGTTAACAAACATTGGTATCTATGGTTAAATTAAAATGAACATGCATCAATTTCTTGCTATATTTAATTTTAAAATGCTTTTACGGGGTAAAAATTTCGACTTTTAATTAGACCTTACTGAGAACTTCAAAGAACCTTGAGAGTTATATAATGAAAATTGTTGCATAAAAAGATTTAATTTTCATTTTGAGACTTTTTGAGTTAAATTATAAATTAAAGAGTTGTCCTTCCTTGCTGAGGATCGGAGTCTTCTCTGCTCCTGGATATTATTCAGACAAACTAAGCGCATGGTTATGATAAGCAAGGATGTCTCTTCCAAATTTGTAAAATTCATGACCCCAGGGTGGGGATTCTGGTGAAAGAGGGGAGAGGGGCTTATTGATATTATAGTTAAACAAGAGGCCCACGGGCCTTATAGGTCACCTGAGTATTTTGTAACAACTTTCAAACAATGAAATTTGGTTCGTGTTTTAAACCAGAGGCCATGAAATTCACAATTCACAATTTTGAATTTGAAAGAGGCACCATTGCTTATATTAATTATTAACTTAGCATGCTTACTTTATTTACTTAATACCCAGAGGTAGATCAGAGTAACAAAGAGAAAATGCACTTTTACTTTATACCAAGTTGTGCACCTCACCCCAAAGGAACCACTGACCCTGGGGCCACATATTTCAAAATTTTGCAAATTTTATCATAAAATGGTTGATTAATACCATAAGATTTCAAAGCATTGATTTATTTTCAGACTGAGTGCCCCCCCCCCGCCCCCTCTGACCAAGGGGGCATAAAAAACCACTTTGCTAGATGCTAGATGCACCTTTCTTCATCATTAATATACATACTTGGATCATTGGCATAAAACACAGGCGTAAAGGAAAATATTTTCAAAGAATTAATGTATTTTTACTATATAATCAATTGAGCCCCGCCCTAACACCAGAACCCCTAACCCTGGGGCCATGAAATTTACAATTTTGGAAGAGGCACTCTTGCTCATCATAACTATGTGCTTACTTAGTTTATTTAATACTCAGAAGCAGAGAAGATTTTCAAAGAATAAATGCATTTTCACTGTATAATCAATTGAGCCCCGCACTAACACCAGAATCCCTGACCCTGGGGCCATAAAATTCACAAATCTGGAAGAGGCACTCTTGCTCATCATAACTATGTACTTAGTTAGTTTATTTGATACCCAGGAACAGAGAAGAAGATTTTCAAAGAAAAAATGCATTTTCACTATATATTCTATTTAGCCCCGCCCTAGTACTCGAACCCCTGACCCAGGGGCCATGAATTTCACAATTTTGGTAGAGGACTCAATGCTGATTACAATCATGCTAACAGTTTGCCTGCTTGATGTCCAGGAGTAAAGAAGAAGATTTTTATGGATTGTAATAATTTTAGTGTATTGGCCCCACCCCTCAGGCCCCAGGGGGCGGGGACCATGAAATTCACAAATTCTGTTCCCCTTCACCCATAGATGCTGTATACTAAATTTGGTTGAAATTGGTTCAGTGGTTTCAGAGAAGAAGCTGAAAATGTTCAAATGTTAACACAAGACGCACGACGGGCGACGACAGACGAAAACGGATAGCAAAAGGTCACCTGAGTTTACTCAGGTGACCTAAAAAGCACAGACTTTTCACAAAATATTCCTTTTTATACCCCCCGCTTGAAAAGCGGGAGGGTATATAGTAATCGGTATTTCCGTCCGTCTGTACGTCTGTCCGTCTGTCCGTCCGTCCGTCTGTCTGTCCGTCCGTCCGTCCGTCTGTCCGTCCGTCCGTCTGTTACGCTTTGGGGTACCCATCTCTTATCCGCAACTCCTCTCATACCACTGAAGGAAATTTAATGAAACTTTCACAGAATCTTTATTACATATTGCCATTGTGCACCTCCTATTTTACTTTTTGATCTGACATATATTTTGGATTTTCCAGAGCAAAACATGGATACTGCCAATATATTCATATGGGAGGCGGGGGTATCATTTAGTGAGCTCATTGCTCACAGTACCTCTAGTTTTTTTTGCTTGGGGTTACGAAAGCCCAATGAGCTCATTTTTGTAGGTAAGAAAAATTGATTTTTCGCGTTAGAACGCGAAACTTTCGCGATATAACGCGTAACTTTCGCGTTATTACGCGAAACTTTCGCGATACAACGCGTAACTTTCGCGTTATAACGAGAAACTTCGCGAATAAACGCGAAACTTACGCGTTATAACGCGAAACTTTCGCGATATAACGCGTTACTTTCGCGTTATATCGCGAAACTATCGCGATATAACGCCTTACTTTTGCGTTATAACGCGAAACTATGGCGAATAAACGCGAAACTTTTGCGAAATAACGCGTAACTTTCGCTTTTTACGCGAAACTTTTGCTATTTAACTAGACATTTGCTTTAGTCTGAACGTTCTTTTGATTTGGTCATCAATTTTATTCATTACAATGATAAGCAAAAGGCTATTTTGACCTTGGACTCTCATAAGTTAAATTTTAAGCTTTCTTCTATTGAATCCATCTTTACCGTCACAATTTATCTTCCTCAGTACAACGCTGTTCAAACAATTCAAAGTTTATGTGAGTTTTCCAAAAGTTTAACTTCAAGATTAATAATTTCGGGGAAAATCACCGCTTTGCGGGGTTTTTTTTATGCACTCTCTATAGAATTTGAAATAATTTTATTCTAAAGAGATCAAGATCTCAGAAAATTGACAAAATGAGTTTTGACAATTGTGTCCCATCGCATTTGTGAAAATTGGATAACAGATTTTCATTTGTCTCCGTTGGATTCACTGTGGAAATTCGATATCCTATTTTGAGGTTGTACCACGTGTCATTCCATTGCTTACGAAAACATTGACCGAAGTGTGCAAACTCTGCTCTATACCTTCATAGTTTTTATTTATGGCTAGTCCACGAACTTCTCTATAACCCAATATAAAAATATTGGAGAGTGGAGACAATGAAATTATACATCGTTCATTCACTTTTAAGTTATGTTTCTACAGTGTATAATTTTTTGTCCAAAATGTTGATTGCTTAATTTACTAGTGGTACAGTTGAAGTAAATGTTACTGATGAAAAAAAAAGCCAGAAAAAATGTCAAATGGAGATTTTTCTTGCGAAATAATCAGACTAAAGAATTCAACAATTGAAAAACATGTACAAGAAAGTAAAATCCATTCAATAGTAAGGTTTTAAAATAAAATAAAATATTCTGAATCTATCCTATTCTCGCATGATATTTTTTCGCGAAATAACGCGAAAGTTACGCGTTAATTTGCGAAACTTTCGCGTTATATCACGAAAGTTACGCGTTATATTGCGAAAGTTACGCGTTAATTCGCGAAAATTTCGCGTTATAACGCGAAAGTTACGCGTTTATTCGTAAAAGTTTCGTGTTATAACGCGAAAGTTTCGCGTCATATCGCGAAAGTTACGCGTTTATTCGCGAAAATTTCGCCGTAGTAACGCGTTTATTCGCGAAAGTTTCGCGTTATATCGCGAAAGTAACGCGTTTATTCGCGAAAGTTTCGCGTTATAACGCAAAAATTTGCTGTAGAATCGATGAAAACCTGCATATAAATGAGAAAATTCGAAAATTAACCTATTTAATATGATCCCACCTCTGATGTTATATAGGCCCGAGTTTGCTCCGCTCCTGAATTGTATTGCTTGAATACTGTTCGCCATCTCCAAATATTAATAATGAAATTGATAAAGGGGGGGCAGATTAAAACTTATTTGATACAAGACAGACTTATTATTTCATTGATCCTGAACATGTCCCTTCTCTTGCTTTTCTGCTTAGCTTTACCTTAACACAATCATGATGGCGCTTTTTTGTCACCTACAAGGGGAAAAAATATTTTTAAATCGCTACAATATTATACAATTATTGCTGGTTTTTGAGGTCAATACAATGATTTAGCCATCTGAGGAGTACAATATTCACCGAACCCGAAGGGCGAGGTGAATATTGTACTTCGAAGATGGCTAAATCATTGTATTGACCGAAAAACAGCAATAATTGTTTTATTATATGATTCACTGATAAAATGATACAGCTTATTTTATTAAGTCCTAGCCAAATACAAGAGAGATGCAGAATTAAAATGTGAATAAACCTTACCAGTCGTATCAATTTAAGTTGCCATGAAAAAAATATATAATGTCAGTCTTTTTTATAGGATAGATTTTGAAAGGAAAGAGT
Source organism: Saccostrea glomerata (assembly GCA_003671525.1). Taxonomy (NCBI): domain Eukaryota; kingdom Metazoa; phylum Mollusca; class Bivalvia; order Ostreida; family Ostreidae; genus Saccostrea; species Saccostrea glomerata. The sequence goes on from PRKT01000080.1 coordinate 1,251,213, forward strand.
ATTATCAGGGAAAACTGACTGCCAAAAAGTAAAAAAGTAAAAATTGTTGTTCAGTAAAGTGTTGGAGGGGGGTCCCTGCATCCCCTCTTACCACCCTCACCTAAAATATATATTCGCTTATGTTTTGTTTACATGAAAATAAAAATCATAGTCGTTTAAATAGCTTTCTAAAACAATTTGTATCAATTTGGAATTTCCCAATCTATTTTTAGATCAATGTAGAGGAAATAAATCCTTGTATTGACTTGGAACGTCACGTGCAGGTCAATACAACGTAATATTTTTCTAACATAGTTGGATCTCAGCCAATCAGAGAGATGGAAATTATTCAATCATATAATAAATAAAATTATTACATTTTTTATATTATTTTACATCTGAGTATCATACATTTTATTTTCTTACACGTGTTTGTAACAGTTGGTTAATTAATTATTTTCTCGAACACCTTCGTACATCTGACTCGACTGATGACGTCAGAAAAAACCGGTATATACATGTAAAATAAATTAAACAAAATTGCATAGGACGTAGGTATCACATTTATAAAATAGTAGTAGAAGTTATAGCTATCTGTAGTAAATATGATGGAACGAAGATATAAATGTATTATTCCAGCATTTTTCTGTCTGGTATTGGCGTAGGGATTTTTTTTGGTGCTCATCTTTACGGTGCACAATAACTTGGCAGAATTGTAGTCAGCAGAAGATCTAGTAGGAATGCATTTTAGCTATCTTAATTAGAAACATGTGATACAAGGTCTGATTAGATTATCGGACGATATATCAACTGACATACACAACATTATGTATAGATTTGTGGCATTTATCATCTACATAAAATAATATGATACTCACATTTTCTCTTATATTGTAGAATTTAGAAAAAAAATAAAGACACATCTCATTCAATTTTCCCAGGTAACTTTTCTAAGAATATGTGACATATTTAATTGATATGTTACATATTCTTAGTTTAAACTTTATAAGCAAGTTAAACTTATTTATAAAAGTCTAAACTGTTAAAGGATAAGGTTTACTTGAAAAAGTCTAAACTTTTATTGTAACAGATATATTTATAACAACATTTAAACTGACTTAAGAGCTTAACATGGTGAAAGTGTTTGTAGTATTGTCCTCTACAAAATACAAATTTTAATTGAATAATTCAAATTTTTGTAGAGGACAGTATGCTAAACTAATATTGTATAATTAAGCAAATAAAATAATCGCGCCATGAATTTCCATATTTTTGTGGCTAAAATGAACAAAGGTCACAATGCTGACGGTCTTTGTACTTATAAGAAAAAAAGACTTAATTTTTTCCGAATCATTTACGCTATCATGTTCATGGTAAAGTGTCATATACGTAGTTGTCATTACATTATAATTATTAAATAAAATATGCTATTTTCATATGATTTCTTTTGAGATGAATTGGCGTCGGAAGTAAAATTGAAAGGGGGGGGCCTAAGTGTAAAGAAAATTTTTTTATACCTTAAAAAAAAAAACTGACAAGGAAAAAAAAAATTAAAATAAAAAAACAAAAAAGGGAAATTCCGTTTCAGTACCAAATTTTTTCCAAACACCACCACTTTCCCAATGTTTAACCTATACTGCGACGTGTCTGTGGAAAGTGGGGGGGGGGGGTACTAAACCTTTGAAGCAATGTTCAATGTCTTTACTAAGTATATATCTGGAAAAAAAATGGGGGGGGGGGCTAAGTCCCCCCTCCCTAGCCCCCCCCCCCGGTTCCGACGCCTATGAGATGTAATGTTTACGGAATACTAACTCTTGTTTGCGATTTAAACAAAACAAGCAATAACACTTCTTCATTTGCATTCTGAGTTCGTCTTTTTTTAAGACATAGACTTGTCAAGCTTTCAAAGAAAGGAAGGCTAAGACAAACACTTCTTCTCTAATGTTACCTGTTCATTCATTTTCAACACACATCCGGTATCATTAACTTTTGGTCCAATCCTTAGTCATCATTCTCATCTTCATTTGAAATTATGCTTATCAATCAATACTTTTATTGAGCATCCGGCTTAGATGTTCGTACAATTCCGTTCGACCTTTTGTACTTCAGTCCTTTGAACAGTCTGTCCGCCCGTCACTTTTCGCTTTTTGATAGAAAGTATTCCTAGACAAGGTAAGATACATGTATTGACAAAGAAGTTGATGAAGCAAAAATATCAGCAGTCTCGTTTAAGTTTTATGTTCGATACAGCGACCTCGTCAGCATATACAAACAAATGCTGACTGACTTTTTTTAATATTATACTGATTGCTAGGCCACGGAATCCCCCCCCCCCCCCCCCCCCCCCCCCCCGATCCGAACATGACAAGGAACACACGGCGGGTGATGTTTAGAGGTTCGTGTTTGCTCCTCTCAATTTTGTCATGTTTAATGGACTTCTGAGTTCGAATACTAATCGTTATCTCAACATATTTCAATCCATACTTAGCTTCTACGATATCGAAGAACCTTGAATCAGATTGAGGTGAATATGATGAAAAGATAAAGACTTTATTTTCAAGCTTTAAATTATTTTGAGACTTTTGAAATTCAATATAAATTAAGAAGTTATCTGGCTGAGAACGAATATCCTTGACTAAGTTTCAGAAAAAAAATATTCAAGATACCGGGTATTTTTATCAAACCTTGTATGCTTATACATACTGGTACGAGGTATGTGTCCAAATTTATTTATCTTGACCTACCAAATGACCTTTAACTTTCTATTAAATATTGTTTCTGATACAGTGTAGAATATTCCACATATTTATATTAAACCTCATACTCTAACGAAATAATATTGCATTACTAATGAACTCTGGGCGGGACATTCATGTTCTAGGGACATAATTATAATATTTGACCTTCGAAAGGTGGATGGTGAATGGTTAAAAAAAATAATCAAAAACATATGCTTTTTTTTTAAATATTGAAAGCATCTAACAAATGAATTCTAAATTTCTCCAAATGTGTGGTCTTCTCGCATTATAGGAGTACATATAATCTGGGTTTCCTGTTTTGAAAACGGAGAGGATGTTGATGTACGAGTTTTGTCGCTGTAATAAACTCAGGAGAGTTGTTGGCTCGAGTTGTTAAGAGAAACGTTGCACATTATTTTACAATTAATAAAAATCAAAGTACTGAAAGTACTGTTAGACGGAGGCTTCATGTATGATAGAACACAAAAGAAATATATTTGTCATACATAGCTGCATATATATAGAATATTATGAGGAATAATGTGTAGTTCTTTTTTCAATTCAACATATTTTAAAATGATACTCCAATATTCATGAGGTTGTTGGGATATTATAATTTCATCTTTGTAATGTTAACTTCACCTTGATTAAAGTTCACTGTTATTTAGATCAAATACTTTCGATATTAAACCCTTCAACGTAAGAAACAGTAATTGACTAGACCTGGTTGACATAAAACTTTGACGGGCTCGCTATTTATCTCAGTCACTTTAGGAATATATGTAGTGGAAAAGTGAGATTGAGATCAAAAGTGAGCTTGTCTAAGTTTTATGCCCCCAGGCCCGGTTTGATGAATGTAGGTCTAGTATGTTCTAGTCATGAGCCCACTGGCGGATTTGGAATGGGCCCCAGGCCCCCTCCCTTTTGAGTCCAAAAAATACACAATATTTGATAAATGAATGTTTTAATTGTTAATTCATTAACATGCAATAAATGTTCGTGCCAGAACACAATTTCTTGAGTGGAATAAAATATTATGCTTTCTTACTTTACGTAAACAGAACAATAAAATTCATAAGACTTGCTGTTTCACAAGTTTTTGGAGAACTAGAGTATTGCTTACAATAACAAAGATATATCTTGACAAATTTGACAACCAATATTTCTGGAAGTATTAAATGTAGTTTTTTTTATCATATGACAGATTTAACCCAAATAAATGTCTTTCTTTAATCGTTTACCAGTGGAAATGATTGTCCTTTTCAGTTTATCTGTTTAAAACAATCATTAACAATGAGACATGATTACAAATTATGTAGAGAAAAGTTTAAATATATAACTATGATTTCTGCTTTTCAGTAACTCTGTTAAAACAATCACTTTACCAATGGTGTATGGTAAAAAAAATTGACATGAATACCAATGATAAGAAATACATGTAATCTTGTATATAAAATGATTAAAGTTTGAGATGTGAAAGAGGTAAGACACAAGTATCAAATGCAAATAAGGATAAATGAAATGACAATAAGACAACTTATTTCAGAAGATATGATTTTTAATTATTAATCGGGATATAATGTGATAAATAATGTATATCCTATGAACCAAGATTTGGGTTGTAACCAAGGGTCAAACGCAACAGATGCATATTGATCTCAATATCAGAGTTGCCGTTTGTTTCTCTCTTATCTTATGTGAAGGTACGCCAAACACTCAAACCGCTTGTAGAAAGTGTAAATTTATTTTCATGTGTTTCCTAAAATTATACATATCAAATAAACAATTCAAAACTAGACTGTAAATATTCCTACAGATACTTGTATGCATTTGTTTATTCATCGATCCTTGTCAGATTACAAACCTCACAAGAAACCTATTGACGCAAGCGTCAAAATTCAAAAATCGGCCGCAAACCAATTTATCGGTCCTTTCAAGAAGAAATTAGAAAAGGAATGAAAAATGAGATTACAAACCGCAATCAAGCACAAAAAATTCCATTAAAACTGAAATGCTTGTTCTATTATTAAAATATCTTATATTTATCCCTGTGACATAAAACATTGCAGGATTTTCTCCAATACATAATACAGGTACTTTGCATAGTCATCTGCGTCTCCACACTTAGTTTGATACAGGCGAATTTTGGTGGAAGTTTTTACAATTAAATATAAAACTAAAGTTTAAACTTATCTGTAACTAGAGATAGTTTTTACTTTAATAAAAACAGACCCCCAAACTCCCTCTAGATCCGCCACTACATTTCTTCTCGTTCTTGTTTTGGTGTGAGAATCGGTTGGAAAAGGCTCGGCATATTGTAAAACGCGCTTTATCATCGTCTGTTGGAACAAATCTCCTAATATTCTGTCTGATAAAAAATTAACAGTAAATCATATTTTTTTACCTATTCCGTAGGAAATGTATTTATATACACGTCATTTTAATTATATTCGACAAATCCTGTTCATTTAGAAAAAGTACACTGAAGTAGAACTGTTTGTTTATACTTGTATGTGACGCGATCTTTGCTTTAGACTATGCCTATCCTGGCGGCCGGTGTACTAGTGAAACTCAGAGTCGCTCTAAAAATAGAATTCCCAAGGTAATGAAAACAATTCCACCAATAGATGGTGCTTGTGGAATCCTCATTATTTACGTCATGGGCAAGACAATCCCAATACCCGGAGGCTGTCATACAGCCTCCGTCTAAAAAGTAGAACTGTTTGTTTATACTTGTATGTGACGCGATCTTTGTTTTAGACTATGCGTATCCTTGCGGTCGGTGTAACGCAGAGTCGCTCTAAAAATAGAATTCTCAAGGTAATGAAAACAATTCCACCGATAGATGGTGCTTGGGAAATCTTTCCTGTTTACATTCCATGGGCAAGACAATCCCTATACACGGAGGCTGTCATACAGCCTCCGTCTAAAAATGTAACACTTCGGGTCTTTAATATTTTTTTAAGAAGACAGATACAGAATGTTTGAATGAACTTAGTCGTTTTAAGTACGTCTAATTGTGCCTGGTGTGCACAGTATTTTAGTTTGCAGACATAAAAAAAAACAAATTTAACAAATAAATGGAGAAAGGCATTCTAGAGGAAGCGGTAGTAAAGCAATGTATGAGTATTATCTTGGTTTTTTTTTGAATTCACTACGATGTAAAATTGTCGCCTGCATGCGCAGTGATCAAAGCGTCTGCTCTAGAGTCGCGAAGTAAGGAGTCGATCCTTACATCGCGGGTTCAAATCCCACTGTGGGACGTGTAGAACGGTCCGTCAGATAAGACCGTATAAACCGAAGTCCCGTGTAACAGAAGGTGCTGGCACGAAAAGGATCCCTCAATGCTAAATGGGCCTGAGTGCCGAGTATAGGACAACATTTGTACTTCTCCACCGGTAAGTTCTCGAAAGGGACGTTAAACAGCATACAAACAAACAATGTAAAATCTACATGATAACTAGGTATTATCATAAGAGACCGAAAATAATTCGACCATCCAACTTGTAGGGATTCAATCAGTTTGTATGTTTGGATTGAGGACCATTATTGGACCATAAGTTACAAAACAACAATGACCTACATGTAATAAACGGTATGTCTTAAAAATAAGGGGATTTTAAAAAAAATAATAATAAAAAAGGAGTAAAATACTAAATTCTATTATTTATGTAAGTTTCAACTTCGGATTAGACAGAGATAAAAGCTGATGTTGTTTTTTTCTTTTAACATTTTTCGAAATGCCTTTGTTTTCATTCCGGTAAATCATACGTTACTTCATCATCAATAAGGCGAATCATAAGGCGAAATAATTGCCTGGGTCTAATTCACAGCAGATGTAGTGATGGACGATTGATGGTCCTATGTTATATAAAAAAGAAAACCTGTCAGATACACCACTCCGGATTCCTTCCTCAGGCTTATTACGATACTTTTTTAATGACTCTGATTCGAGCTTTTTGGCAGGAAGAAACCATATAGTTTTTCAGACAATATTTTGCTCTATAAATATCTTTTTTATATTATTAAAAATGTTACTGTAGACATAAATTTAAAAAAGGACATACTGAAAAATTTAAATATTGGATAAAAACATTTTTATCGTTAAGCTGGATATCTTTTATTAAGTTCCCGCCAACAAAGTTTTGATTGGGAGGCCTATGGGAGCATAAAGAAATAGCCATCCTTCGTGATCGGGAAATATTAAAGCTATTTATTATTTGTGGTTGTAGATAACCATTCTACCGGGAATCAAGAAAGAGTTGGTAGACTTCCTATCTGGAAATGCATGCAGTTTTAAATCACTTGCACTCCGTTCTGGGGTAACATGACCACAAGTGTGTCTGTGTTATTTGGACGAGGACAAGATCGCGAAACAAAACAACAAATAAAAAAAATATATATATTGTTCTTGAGAGAAATTTGGAATTTTGAAGCAGAAAGTAATACTTGAGACAAAGGTTGCGTGTGACCGGAGGATGCAGCTTGTCAGTAATGGGATAAAGGGAAAGCGTTTGTATGTTTTCGATATTGATATGGAAATTTTTATTTCAAGAATCCCATTCCCTTTTCAGTCCCAAGAAAAGGAATTTAGCAATGTAAAACATTTTCCTTCTCTATGTCAAAACTTTGCTGCATATACTGCTTCCCTTTGCCAATATTTTGCATATATCCCTTTTCCTTTAATCGGAAGGTTTACCTTTCCTTTTGAAAACACCTTACAAAGAAGGCCCTGTATCAAAATTTGCAACATTATCAACTGTTTCTTTAATGGAAGACCACCAAATAGAAAACTCTTCAACATTAATTTGCAAAGAAGTTTAAAATATCTTTAAGAAATGCACATGTTTGATATATTCCATTCCATTTTACGAAAAGGAATCATTCGAGGGACCTCCATATCAATATTTACTTTAAAATTCCCTATTGATGAAGTGTGTTTACCGTCAAGTAAAATAAAGTTCAAGAAATCACAATAAATAAAAGAAATTTATTAGCGCCTGCAGGTAGCCAAGGTCTGTTTTGCATTAAGGCGTGTGTGAAGAAAATGTTTTGCATTGAAGAGAAATGAAGAACCGATGCAAACATATAAAAAAGTGAGTACAGTCGTTGAGCAATTATGAACGGGCTTTTCTCAAGCGCGCAATTAGACGCACGTGCCGATTCAACATTAGCTTAATGAAATCTGTATTGCGGAGCTCTAGTGAACCCATTTGTCCAACATTCACTAGTAGTTATGCCTTCGTTTTTCTTTTAATGCAATTACTGCACTAAAAAGATGAAAAGAATTGCTGGTCCAAAGAGTCGTGTAAACATGGCACAAGCACAGGTGTTAAAGAAGAACGCAGAAATTCAACGGAAAACAAGTAATCTAAAACAGACACCTACTAGGCTATTACTTATTTTGTAATATGAACAGTAATGTAGGATTTCTTTAATTTAAGAATATGTCTCCACTTGTGAGTCTTTTTTTCTGTTTGTTATTTGATTAAACTTTGCCTTTAAAAGAATTGTTAAATGTGCAAAACAAATAACATTTTAGTCGTGTAAACTAAACGGAAAATGGCAAATAAAAAAAAACAACAATTAAAGCAATTAGAAGTAAGTTACATGTACGTGAATGTAAAGAGAAAGGCTTGAATTACTTAAAGACGATGGGCGAAGGGCGAGCAAAATTCCTATTTGTGACAAATAAAAAAAAAATAAATCTCAATCTTTCATTTAACGTTAATGTAAACATTATGAAAAATCACTGGCGGATTTAGAGGGGGCTAAGGGGCCCGGCCCTCACCTTTTGTGTCCAAAAAAATTAAACAATATTTGGTAAATCAATGTTGTTTTGGTGTGTCTGTGGACCCTACCCTGACTTCAAACTGGATCTGCCAGTGAAAATATCCATAATTAACAACTATCTCACAGAGGTTGGGAAAAAACCAAACAATTTTACAATTTCACAAAGAATGACTAAACTCGTCCGTAATAGCGCACAATTGAACACTAAAGTAGGCAAAATGATCTTGTCCTCACACTTCAACACAATTTTGGCATCTCAGTGGGTATTTGCCCTGAGTTTTTTTATTTTCTTCAAATAAAATATTTCAGTTAATATGTCGATCTTGACCATGGATCAAATACCCAATACACATTACACCGCACTATTTAGACAAAGCCTTTGTACTTTGAACTTTAAATAGAAATGGTAAATAAAATTGAAATCTTTTCTGCCTCTCATAATTAAAGAACAATGAATAAGGTTATAATCTTTGCACAAACAAAGACTTTAAGAAATTCTAAAATTTTTGTTTAATTAGTAAGAAATTCTCAAATGTTTGTTAAATTATGTTACTTTTAAAGTTTCCATTCTAAGCACAGATTTTAGCCAAAAATTCATTAAATTTTTTTTTCTCTCTTTTAGTAAACGATCAAAACTTTTTGTTTTTATATCATTTTGAATCTTTATGTGACATCTTTAACAAATTTGAAAGTAAGAAAAATTTATTTAAATATAGAAAGCATATCCTTTACACGACGTTCGATTCCCACTGTGGAGATCGCGGTCCTTCGGATGAGACCGTATAAACCGAGGTCCCGTGTCGCAGTAGGTGCTGGCACGGAAAAAAACCCTTATGCTTAATGGCCGTAAGTGCCGGCAAAAATTTGCAGCTCTCAACCTGCAAGTGGCAGCGTCTCCATGTGAGTGAAAATTCTTGAGAAGGACGTTAAACAATATACAATCAATCAATAAAATAGTATATTCTAAAAATCAAAGAAAAATAGAGAAAATTTGAATTAGCCAATATCATTTTTAGTTAATTATTTATATATAAAGGTAATATCATCTTATAGAACCCCAATATGGTAATATCTTTTTATGCAAAAGAAAAAAAATAATCTATTGAAATAGAAGAAGGCATCGAATGGTTGGTTACACTTTTTTTTATTCCCTATGTTCGGGTAAATGGTAATGACCTTGCCTCTAATATAAAACGGTCAAATTGAATCTAAATGATACCATCACTTAGTGATATTGTATTCTTGATTCTGTGAAGATTTCATTTATTTTTAAATACCGGAACAAGAAATATGAGAAGATTCCTTCCTTAATATAATTTCTGTGGATTTTCTTTTACGGTGTTGTATTCTATTCAGAAGACTGTAATTTTTATCGCGAGGAATGGCTGTGTAAAGGATAGAAAAGTCGTTTTTAAGCTATAAACTTTTGAAGTGTTTTGAGATTTTATATATATTCCAAAATCACTTGACAATCCCTATTTGTTTTAAATCATTCACTGACTTACTGTACGTCTGAAATTTCTCCTTCACATGCCCTCTTGATATCGTGGCGAGGAAGATTCAAAATCATCTACTGAATGTAATTCTGAAAATCAGCACAGGCTATTTTTACGTGATGTCTCAATACCAAAGTAACAGCATGCTTTGTATATACATTTTAAAATTCATCAATTTATTATTTTGCTTAAATTAAATTGGGATCTAACTCGTACCAGTTTTACCCTAGCCTGGGACTACAAAGCAGTATATTTCCTCAACTTTGAAAAAGATTGAAATGTTATTAGTCCATAACTGTTGAAACAATAGAGGATTTTAATCATAAATTTCCGTCTCGTCTGTCTGCCCAATGGCGAATATTCAAACTTTCTCTATAGAGAAATCCAGAAGTTAGACATAAGATTTTTAGTGATTTAGGACATTAATGTACAGTAGAATGCTACAGTCCTTGTTTAAAATTTGTACTTCAAAATTTAGAAAAAGAGCGATCTGTATTCTATGAATCCAAAGTAATTTTTTCTCCATTAATTTGCGTCACAAAAAGATACTTCTATTCTTTTCATAGTGAAATGCAGTCAAAAGTATAGGAAACCGATTTAAAGTCATTGATTATTAGTTGATGACGTCTGTAGTAGAATATTGTCTGTGACATCGCATCATTGAACTTCGTGATAACCGTATCCGATGATGATAATGAGCGCAAGGCGGTTGTGACCTGCAGCAGGGATGCTCACTCCCCCCGGTACCTGATTCTCTGATCGTTTTAGAGGTAGTCAGTGTTTGCTCTGCTCCTGATTTGTATTCAATTTGTTTGAGGGAATACTAAGCTTAAATAATGTTCGTTCTCTCCGCATATTTCATTGAAACCATCTTTGCTCTTGATTTGAACATACCTGGTATTTTATTGTAATTAATTACAAATGGATTTGGCACAGGTTCTTAAAACTTACAACGCCCTCTCCCTCTCCTTGCTCTTATAGAAAAGACAGTCACTGTTCCGTCTTCTTACAATAATTTAACCAGAAGTCTCTGATGAGACTGTAGCTCTACTGGTCTGTACGCGTAACAAAGGAAAAGAAGCACTTGGATTTGAAACTTTGCAAAAGGCAGCAATAAATAGAAATATGCATCCTAGTGTAGTCTGCTTGTGTGCCAAGTAATATTGAAATCAGAGACCAAAACTGAAAGAGGAGTAGCGTTTTAAAGGGATTTCTTAATAATTACTATTCTTAGTAACCTTGGGAACACCGTTCATAAAATTCAAAAACCGATGCACTAGTTTATGTATCTTAGTGTAGTCTACTTATGCACCAAGTTTAATTGAAATCAGACCAAAACTGTAAGAATAGTAGCGTTTTAAAGGAATTTCTCATTAATTTCTATTTTTAGTAACCTTGGCAACACCGTTCATCGAAATCAAAAACCGATGCACTAGTTTATGAATCTAAGTGTAGCCTACTTGTGTGCCAAGTAATATTGAAATCAGACCAAAACTGTAAAAGGAGTTGCATTTTATAGGAATTTCTTTAAAAAATCTTTTTTTAGAAACCATGGCAACACCGTTCATGGAAATCAAAAACCCATGCACTAGTTTATGTTTCTTAGTGTAGTCTACTTGTGTGCCAAGTTATATTGAAATCAGACCAAAACTGTCAGAGGAGTACCGTTTTAAAGGAATTTGTCACCGTTCATCGAAATCAAAAACAAATGCACTAGTTTATGTTTCTTAGTAAAGCCTACTTGTGTGCCAAGATATATTGAAATCAGACCAAAACTGTCAGAGGAGAAGTGTTTGATAGGAATTTCTCAAAAAATTCTATTTATAATAACCATGGTAACACCGTTCATCGAAATCAATAATTGATGCCCTAGTTTATGTATCTTAGTGTAGTCTACTTGTGTGCCAAGTTATATTGAAATCAGTTTAAAACTGTAGGAGGAGTAGCATTTTGAAAAATTGTTACAGACGGACAGACAGACAGACGGACGGACACCTTATCATCGCATAAGCTCTTCTGGTATCTGACCAGTAGAGCTAAAAAATGAGTTGTCGAATCCTAAAATTAAACTTTTCATGATTTTTTTTATCAATTTAAAACTTATTTTTTATCTACGAGTAGGAAAAACAAGAATAAGGTTTTCATGATTTTATTAATTTAAACATTTTTTTTTTTTTACAAGTTAAGCAATTTCTACATGTTAGAAAAAAGAAGAATGTTTACAATTGAAGGAATGTTAAAATCATAATATTGTCATTTTCATTCATAGATACAGTATACATATATGTCAGGTATATATGTTATACAGAGCAAGTCTTGGCTGTTTATTCCTTCGAATCTAGGGTCCTTTCGTTATTTTGCGCGAAATTGATTCAGCAACTTAAGAAAATATTCCACACACCAAGATGATTAGAAAGCACAACTCTTTCATGTTGGATCTGACTTTCAAGTTCCTGGAAGGTCTGCTGACACATCCCTTTGTTGTTAAGGCGCTCCGTTTATAGTCTCTTTACAGCTCGACTTCCCCTTGGCGAGATGAATCAGTATCTGAAAAACAAATGCACTTTTTATGGTCCAATTAATGTGCTAAATAAAATGCTGCAACCTAGCTCTTCATCATTATGAAAGTTTCTGAAGATTTGATAAAATAAATGTTGATCATTTCAGATTTGCTACACCTACTACTTTGGAATCTAAGTCTTCAATAAACGTGTGGCGAATCTGACAGGCATAAAATGCTGATGACAGCGCATCTTGGCGCGCAGTTATGGTCATTTTATTTGAGGCGATTGTTAACAGATAAAGCAAGCGCCAAATCAACGCTGATTAACTCGGACCGAAGTTTATGAGAATTGTAATTCAGTTTGCCAATCAGATTTGTTTGCCGATTAAATTAATGCACATGTCAAGAACCTTCATGCTGAATTTTAATTAAAATGGGGTTTTGACACGGTTTTTATAATCAATCAATTTCAAAACTACTGCTTTCTTACAAAGAAAATTTTGGAAGAAAATAAAGTAATGGAGTGCTTGGGTTTTGGTAATTATCCCGTGAATTTGTTCCCATAAGAAACCTCATCTGGTAACGATTATATTTTGTAAGACAATTTGTTCGCGCATAATGTTTGTAAATATTTTCAGCTTAACACAACATAGATATTTATAGCTGATATCTTAATATCTTTAAGTATTTCAAAAATACTTATTTCCTGCATAAAGGTACAAGTTAAAAAAAGGAATGGTTATATCATGTACATGTAAATATCATGAATGACAACAAATATTTGGTTGAATGCAAATTAGTTTAATTAACAAACAAAAAAAACTGAGAATTGCGGAGATAGGATTATATCCTAAAAATAAAAAATTCACTGTTTATAAATTCCCCATTACATTCACTGTAGTTATACAAATAAGAAGAAACAATTGGTTTGTTCTGATTGATAGCTATTACTGCAATAAGTTTAGATTAGATGATATTTTTTTTATATTTACCTAAAGTAATAAAAATAGCTTCTAAAATAAGTCAATTTTTAGCATCATTTTTCAATAGCTGTAGTAAATTGAGTTGGTATTTATTATAAGATAACATAATTGAAATCTTTAAACGTCAACCATTTCTATATTCAAAGTAACGGTAAAGAAGTCTGATGGTACATAATTGCAATCTCAACTTTACATTCTGTCTATAATCAAGACAAAATGGGGGATCCAAGAGCGTACCAGTCACCTGACTATTGATATGGAACTGCTAAGAATTTTAAGTAATAAAAATAAACAACGAGCAAAAAAAGAAGAAAACATATTGTACATATAAATCAAGAGAAATAAAATGACCAGGGACCACAAATAGTCTGGTACAGGGTGTTTCAACAAACATGTCCCGACTTTTAATGTCTATAATTTTGCAGAATAATAAAATATTCATAAATTTTTAACTGTATCTTAAAGCCCATTTTCTTGTGATATTATTGTGATGTAAGCAATATAAAATAAAGTCATTACATTTCTTCCATTAAATTATTGATTACATTTTCAAATATTAGTTTGTGAGGTTTTTGTCTTCAGAAATGGATCTATGGATTTTTAAAAACTAAACAATACAAACAGAACACCTCCAGAATCACAAAGATAAGAAGCATAAGATTTTGAAAAAAAAAGTGCTCATATGAAAACAATCTTTCTAGGAAACGAACTTTTCATTAAAAATGTCCAAATATATGTCATAAAGGACTTCAGAGACAAAAAAAGGATGCTGACTGCAAATATTGTGACTTTTTAGAACATATAAAGATGACGTTAAATCAAAAACTGCTGCTATGTTCAAATTAAAAATAATTGATTATGAATTACTCCAACTTTCATATTGATAAAATTGTTTGGTTATGTGGTTTTCATTTTTGCAACAAAAAAAAATCATTCTTTATTACTAACATTATATTGAAACCGCAAAGTCGGGAACACCCTGTACTCAGTTACAAATCAAATACCATGTAAGCAGACCATTTCACTTGCCTGCTCAGTAACAAATGATGATGCAGATGAGCAGACCATTTCACTTGCCTGTACTAAGTAACAAATCATATTACATATGAGCCACCGAATCACTTGCCTGTACTCAATAACAACTCATGATACATACGAGCAGACCATTTCACTTGCCTTCTCTTGCCAGTTTCAATACGCCAATGCATTTTCAGATATAATAAAATAATCCGTCCACCACCAGAAATCTAACCCAGAGGCCACGGATTTTAAACTTTTGGAAAAGGCTTACTTACGCATCATACATGTAAGCATGCATTTAGCTTAGCATCCAGCCTTAACACCAGAACCCCTGAATCAGAATTTTGGAGGAGGCGTCCTCACTTATCATTACCATGTAGTACGTTTTGTCTGTTGTATAGTCCAATCAACACTTTGCAGTATTTATGTCCCTTTACGGGGTCAACCAAAAGGGAAAGAAATGATATTTCTCCTCTTTATGTCACTAAACATTGGGCGTGCTCCGAAAAATCCACTGTGTTTAAATTTCTTTTATTCGATATACTAGTATATGGGTTGCCCCATCTTGGGGCAATCAATATGCAAGATGCACATACTTTTTCCAGTCAGATGACAAAGTTACAAACCAGAAAACTATAAAGGCTACTGTGAAAATTCTATGGGTTTTTCCCCAAAGATGACGACCAAACATAACTTTTGAAAAGTGTGGATTCAACTATACCCATGGGCAGAATAAAATGTTGAAGTTCAACACAGTCCTACTCTAACAACAGCACCTCTGACCCATTGGCACAGAGAAGAAATGCATTTTAAAATCTGATCATAAAAGAAAGATGCATTTTAAAATCTGATCATATCAGAAAAAATGAATTTTAAAATGTGATCATATGCGGAAAAAATGAATTTTAAAATGTGACCGTATGAGATCAAATGCATTTTAAAATGTGATCAACAAAGCCCAGCACTAACACCAGAAGCCTCTGAACTAATGAATTTCATAATTTTGGAAGAGGCACCTTTGCTTACCATACTCATTCACTTTGTAATTTGTGATTTGTAATAAAATGTATGCATATTTGAACAAGTATACTAGCGTAATGTGCATGTTAACTTGTACAGAGAATGGACGTGGAACTCGGACTAACTCCGTGTGGATGATGTGATTTTAATAGAGCGACATGTACCATCTCGCATCATTTTGATTATTAAAATATTTTTTCTTAATCTGAATGAGTTTTCTTCGTTTGCACTCCATGGTTTTGAGCTTTATTGTCTTTATGTAGTCCAATAGAAGCTGTACATATTACATGCAATTTACATCTGATTTTTTAAAAAATCAATCGATTAAGTTTCAGTCTTGCTTATTATTTGTTGTTTTTTTTTTTTGTACATGTACAAAAAATTATCAAATATATTGTTTAGATTTATGCACTCCCTCTCGGAAAGTTAAAAGACGATGTAAAAGTAAGATTTAAAAACTATTCCTACATCATTTATGTTGACTAAAACGAACAAGGTAGAAAAAAAGGAACTTTCTCCTTGAAGTTATTTAGCCATTTTCTCATGGCGTACAATGTTTTAAATAAGTGAAACGTCAGAGAAATTCTATGATAATAATAAAAAATAATTAAAGCAAGTGCGTCTCACCTTAACAATGTAAATGTCTCTAATTTGAAGACTCGAGATATTTTGAAAACAACATAATAGTTTAAGCATGAGAGTCTGTGTACTAACTACTAGATTATGATAAGAAATTGATTTTAATATCTGACTTAAATAAATTAGATTAGAATATTTTCATATATGATGCCGAAACATTGGCCGTGCTACATGTACCTACCATAAGTGTTTCTACTCTAGATACAGGACTGGGCGTTGGTTCAGTCTGAGGGCACGGCCCAGTTTCCCTCCATTCTCCACACAGAGAACGCATAGCTCAGCCTCTCATTGGCCACATAGTTACAGCTAGCCAGCTTCCCCGCAGTCCCAAACGGCTCAACAACCTCTTCATTGCGGAGGACGTTATATAGGAAATCTATGTATCGAGTGGCTAGTTTCAGAGTCTGGATTTTGCTCAACTTATCGGATGGAAGGGTTGGGATAATTTGTCTCAGCTGCGCAAAAGCTTCGTTTAAGGACTGCGTTCTTTGTCTTTCTCTGACATTAGCAAGAACGCGTTGGGTCTGAATTTCTTCAAAAGATAGCGATTTCTTCTTGGCTTTTTTATTTGGCAGGTTGTCGTCTGTACTCTCCGGGGAAGACATACTCTGGAATCCGTCGCTACTTCCTTTAGAGACACTGCGCTTTTGACCGCGTATTGCTTCGTCATCCTCGTCATAAATATCGTAACCGTCCACAGGAAATTCTTGCTTTATTTGTCCAGAGTGAAAGATATATTCCGGAGAGGAACGCTTTTTTAATATTATATTTTCCATAGTAAGAAAATAAAAAGTTGAGATTTTTTTTTCGGTCGAAAAATATTTTCCCACTTTACACTCTTGATTTGTTTTATCACACAAATTAAGATAAAATCTACTTGTAAGAATGAGACGATAAGATAAACTCTAATCGCTATATAACTAGAAAGCGTAGCTGTAGGGGACGAGCTCTGATTGGTTATATTTAGGAGATCTACCTGCCACTCAAGCTAGCCGCATCTTCGATGCACATGTACGAGGAATTTTTGTTGTGGTGCATCATAAAAAACACATCCGTTATCTTGTGATTTTACGGATCGACATAAAACATTATTATTCATATATCGCACACATCTGTTGTAGTTTTAAATAGAAAAAATGGGAGAAAAATCCAAAAGTAAAAGTTATGGAGGGAAGGATAAAAACATATTTTAAGATAGTAAATCTTCATAATTTGTTTCATTTTGAATGGAATGGTGGCATGATATATATAACGTTCATCAACGTTTCATGGTATTTTTATCAACAATTCTCATTTTTAACGTACATGTGTATCTTTTTATACCTCCGCTTGAAAAGTAGTGATCGGAATGTCCGTCCGTCTGTTACCCTTTTGGGTATCCATTTTTTATCTGCAACTCCTCTTATATATCTGAATTAAATTTAATGAGACTTTCACAGAATCTTTGTTACATAGTGCCATAGTGAACCTCCTATTTTAGGTTTTGATCCTACACATATTTTGGGTTTCCCTTAGCAAAATATGGACACTGACATTATTTCTATAATATTGATATAATATAATATAGTACTCATCTCTTGTCCGCAACTCCTCCTAAACCATTTAATAGAATTTATTAATAAAATACTTTCACAGTTTCTTTATTACATAATGCCATTTTGCACCTATTTTACTCTTTGATCTGACACTTATTTTGGGTCTCCCAGAGGAAAACATGGACTTTGCCATTATATGGGAGGCGGGGGGTATCATTAGTGAGCTCAGTGCTCACAGTACCTACACATGTATAAGCCTAGTCTAAATTACATTAAATTACATATTGGTAGATTATAAGACTTTTTTGTGTTGATAACAATAAACGAATATTGGAAAAGTCAACAATTATTTCTTTGAAGGATATTTATTCTTATTTTTAGAATCAGCATTTCTGTTTTTTTTTTAATGGAGTTGTTCTATTTATCTACCATACCTATTTAAAACTTGAAACCAAGAAAAGACTATAACATATTTTCGCACAACAAAAGTCATATTTTGAAAATTTATTTAAATGTACTGGCTTGTATAATTATATTTGTTTGACAAATCTAAATTAACGAAACATATTATAGTTTTTAAGTAGATTATTGATAATTTTTGTTTTTATTACGTCACAAACTATTTTGATTTTGTATTACATGTAGATAGCGGATAAAATGACCAAAATTTTCTCTTTTTAATTTTTTTTTTAAATATTTCATTGATACTATCATTCTTCACAGTATAATATCAAAATGTTGAGCTGGAGTAATAAGCATTGAGTCCTCTATCAAAATTATGAAATTCATGGCCCATAGTGCTAGATCGCGGCTATATAAATGCATATTTCATTGAAAATCTTCTCTGCGCCTGAGTTTTAAACAAACAAATTAAATGTATAGTTATGATGAGGAAGGATGTCTTTTCCCAAAATTGTGAATTTCATGGCCCCAGTCAGGGGCACTGGGCTCTATGAATTATAAAGTGAAAATGCATTATTTAATTATTTTAAAATCTTCTCCGTCCTGGGTGTTAAACAAATTTACTACATACATAGTTATGATGAGAAAGGGTTCCTCTTCTAAAATTGTGAATTTCATGGCCCCAGGGTCAGGGGTTCTTGTGTAAGGGCGGGGCTCTTTTGATTATATAGTAAAAATGCATTAATTCTGTGAAAATCTTCTCCTCTGCTCCTGAGTATTAAGCAGAATGAACTACCTATATATCTATGGTGAGCAATGGTTATTTGTGCAAAATTGGACCAGGGGTACAGTGTGGGGTTCTGGTGTTAGGGTGGGGTTCTAATTATAAACTGTAAATGAATAAATGCCTTGAAATCTGCTTCTTGGTATAAAAAAGCATTTATGATGAGTGAAGGTGCTTTTTCCAAAATTGTGAAATGTGTTACTCAAGGGTTAGGGGTTCCTGTAGGATGGAGTAGGTACTACTGATTATTCTGAATATTACGGATTAGTTGAAATGCATTTTTGTTCCCCTACTATGCTTATGGGTATCGAGTAACCAAAATCAGCATGCTTAGTGTATAGTTTTATGAGCAATGTTGCCTCTGAAAAGAGTCTTTAAATGCCAGGGCGTGGTTAAAAATATGAACCAAATTCAATGGTTAAAAAATTGTTGCATGATGCTCAGGTGACCTATAAGGCCCATGGGCCTCTTGTTAATTTAAAAATATTGGAATATACTTGAAAAAAAAAAATTATGACACAACTAAGTCAGGTACTTTCTTTTCAGAAAAAGTCTCGATATTTCCTAAAATTCAGATAATGGAAGAAAGATAACTGTAAGTTTCCTCATTAAACGTTATGTTACACTATACTCTAAACCCTTACCTTCTATGACATATATGAAAAATTGTTACTAAAATTTAACTCAAATCAACAAAATTGTGTAATTTTTAAAGTGAATTCTTCTTTAAAGTAGTAATTAAAATTAATGGAAATACAGAACAGCACATATAATTTATGATGGACACAGAGAAATATAAAGGCATTTTAATTTGAAAGATTAATAAAATGCTAGAAAGAATTTGAAGGTCAATTTGAAAGATGATGGACATTTTAATTGCTCACTATTACACTTATGTGAGTATTAATTTAACGGAAAATGTAATACATTGTATTTTTTTAAAAGTCAATTACTGAAAAAAAAGTTTGAGCTTCCGGGATTAGAATCAGAATTACCAACTTAAAAAATATTACAAGGTGCTAATACGCCCAATAAAAAAGGGCATTGTGCACCTACTAGTGGTTAGAGCGTTGCAATAGAAATTGTTATATCAGGATGTTTTTTGGGGGGGGCGGGGGTGATCATAATTTATTTGATAACCTTTAATCTTTAATATGACTTTTTTAAAAGAAAAATTTATTCGATTAAAATCTTTTCAGACAGTTGCACAATAGATCGCCACAACACTGAGATATTATGCCCCAGCAGTTCAAAAATAATTTTATTTCATTCAAATTTTAATCCTATTTCTCGCTCCAAACCTAACCAATAGAGATCTATGATTTGAACAAATGTCAGCAAAACATGAGGAAATTTCCGCATCGAAATGATCAATTATGACCTTACTTCCTGGAGGAAGATTTTATAAGTATATCACTGAGGGAAGATTCCATTTCACATCAAAAAAGTTTTTGAATATAAATTCGACTATTTGATTCGGGGGCAGATTTTGGAAATAAATAATCTGTCCTCGAAAATGTTGATAATGGATAATCTGCCCTTTACTTGAAAAGAAAATAAATAATCTGTGCCTGACCTGTGTTATACCCACCCCAGCCCCAAACTTAGAATTATAGAAGTATAAGAGAGGTATAGCCTCTCATTCTATTAAAAACCAGAGGTCTCTCACAAGACTAGCTCTGTGGTTTATACTTATAACAAAGGAAGAGAAAGGTAGCTTTTGTACTTGAAACTTTGCAAAAGCAATGAATTAATTTATCAATGCCAAGTTATATTGAAATCATACCAAAACTGTAGCAATTCAACAAAAATGATCCGACTTTTGATGTCTATATTTTTGCACGATAATAACATATTTATGAAATTATGATAACTGTATCTTAAAGCCCATTTTCTTGCAATATTATTGTGATATAATAAATATAAAATAAAGTCAATACATTTTTTCCATTGAAGTTTTAATTACATCTTAAAGAATTAGTTTGTGAGGGTTTTTTGTTCAGAAATGGATCTATGGATGTTTATAAACTAAACAATACAAACAGAAAATCTTCAAAATCATCAATATCAGTGCATAAGATTTTGAAAAAAGTACTCATATCAGAGCCATCTTTTTAAATAGACTTTTCATTACAAATGTCCAAATATATGTCATAAAGGACTTCAGAGACAAAATGAGGATGCTGACTGAAAATATTATGCCTTTTAAGAACCCATAAAAATGACGTAAAATTGAAAATTGCTGCAGATGTTCAAGCTTTAAAAATGCCTCTTTAAAAAAATAATTGAATCAAAATTACTTCAACTTTCATATTTTTGAAATTGTTTGGTTCTGTGGTTTTCATTTTTGCAAAAAAATTCTTTCGTTCGCCAAACTTTATATTGAAACCGCAAAATCGGGACATGTTTGCTGAAACACCCTTGATTTTGTTTAACGACCTTCTCGAGAATTTTTTACTTATATGGAGACGCCACCACTTGGCGATGGAGAGCTGCAAATTTTGTCCTATACTCTGCATTCAGGGCTAATGAGCAGGGAGGGATCTTTTTCGTGCCAGCAACTACTGCGACACCAGTCCTCGGTTTATATGGTATCATTCAAAGGACCGGTCTCCTCGTCCCACTGTGGGATTCGATCCCGCGACTTAGGATCAACTCCGTTCTTCGCGACTCTAGAGCAGACACGTTTACCACTGCGCTACGCGGGCGACTAAAATAAAGAAGATGAGGACAAATGTCAATTTTTTCCAGTTTTAATTTTGCTTAGATGAGAGTTCTATTAATGGAGACGGGTGTTTGTAAATTAAACAGCATCACTCTCACTTACATGTTTTTAGGATTTTCCCATCAATTTCAGCTCGACGCCTTCAATATTTTACATCTGAATCACGTATGTGCTTCATCTCCTGACATTTAATAACACTTTATACCACTGGAGGCTAGGTTAGAGGTATAATTAACTTCCGGTAGCAGGAAGTTGTTGTAGACTTTCACATATCTATATTAACTGCCAGTAACATCTTGAGATTTATTGAATCGAGTTCCATATGCTCATCTGAGTAGATCTTTTAAACAAATTAATGCGCACAGAAGTCAATGTTACCCCACATTATGGTGAAAAATTATTCAAAATGTAAAAATTTAAATCTTCTTGAGCTTGATGTCATAATTCCAGCGTTCCATAACAAACAAACGTTGCCATAACTGTGGCAAAACTTATTTAACTTAAGTCTTTCACATGTTTCTTATTGATTATTGTTTTACGCCGAGTCAACAATTTTCAGCCATATTTTGACGAAATAATTTCTTTTGTGGTCCCGAATGTTTCAACTCTTTTTCGAAACCAAGAATAACGATCTGTTGCGTACCAAAGAGGTCCTTCGCATGCAGCAATTTTTTACGTCCCATCTGATGGAAAAAAATATTTGAACAGTTTAGTATTCTGAGTGTATTTTTGGTCAACTCAGGTGATCTATTGCTATCTGTTTTCCTCCGTCGTCGTTCGTCGTGCGTCGTGTGTTAACATTTGAACATTTTCAGATTCTTCTCTGCAACCACTCAACCAATTTCCACCAAATTTTACATAAAGCATCTATGGGAGAAGAGGAATAAAAATTGTGAATTTCATGGTCCCTGCCTCCCTGGGGCCTAGGGGGCTGGGCCAAACCCACTAAAATTAGTGCAATCTTTAAAAATCTTCTTCTTTACTCCTGGACATCAAGCAGTCAAACTGTTGACATGAATGTAATGACCATTGAGTCCTCTACCAAAATTGTGAAATTCATGGCCCCAGGGTCACGGGTTCTAGTTCTAGGGCAGGGCTCTATTGATTATATAGTGAAAATGCATTATTTCTTTAAAAGTCTTCTTCTCTGCTCCTGGGTATTAAATAAACTATTTAAGTACATAGCTATGATAAGGAGGAATGCCTTTTGCAAAATTGTGAATTTTATGGCCCCAGGGTCAGGGGTTCTAGTGCTAGGAAGGGGATCTTGTGATTATATAGTGAAAATGCATTATTTCTTTAAAAATCTTCTTCTTTGCTCCTGGGAATTAAATAAACGAACCAAGTACATATTTATGATGAGGAAGAATGCCTTTTCCAAAATTGTGAATTTCATGGCCCCAGGGTCAGGGGTTTAAGTGTTAGGGCGGGGCTCTATTGACTATATAGAGAAAATGCAGAATTTGTTTGAAAATCTTCTATTCTGCTGCTGGGTATTCAACAAAAAAACCAAGTATAAAGTTATGATGAGCAAGAATGTTTCTTCCAAAATTATGAATTTTATGGCCGCAGGGTCAGGGGTTCAGGTGTTAGGGTGGGGCTCTATTGATTATATAGTGAAAATACATTAATTCTTTGAAAATCTTCTCTGCTACTGGGTATTAAATAAATTAACTAAGAACATATTAATGATAAGGAAGAATGCCTTTGTGAATTTTATGACCCCAGGGTCAGGGGTTCTGTTGTTAGAGCGGGGCTCTATTGGTTTAATAGAGAAAACGCAGAAATTGTTTGAAAATATTCTCTGCTCCTGGGTATTAAGCAGATGAACTACCTATATAGCTATGATGAGTAAGGGCCATTCTTCCTGAATCGTGAATTTCAACGCCCCTGGGTCAGGGGTACAATTAGGGGGGGGGGGCTCTACTTATCTACTGAAAATTAATTAATTGATTGAAATCTTCTCCTCTCTATTAATCAAATATTTTTGACAAGCAAGGGTGCCCTTTCCAAAATTGTGAAATGTGTGGACCAAGGGTCAGGGGTTCATGTGTGGTAGTGGCACTACTGATTATTGCTTAATATTACTGATTAGTTGAGATACATTTTTTGTTTCCCTACTCTGTCTATGGGTATTAAGTAACGAAACTAAACATGCTAAGTGTATAAATTTGATAAGCAATGGTGCCTCTTTCAAAATTGTGAATGTCATGATGTCTAGTTTAAAACATGAACCAAAGTCATTCGTTGTAAAGTTGTTGCATGATGCTCAGGTGACCTATAAGGCCCATGGGCCTCTTATTCATAATTGCTAAAATTGTTTTCTTCGAAATCAAAGTTAAGAATCAGACCTTATATACTAGTTAATATTCTAAAACTGTATTTTCATTATTATCATTTGTAAAAAGTTCACAAAGGAACAAAAAATTAGTACACTTCAAAATATTTGATACATGATTACTCGACTCCATAAGTATGATTGCATGATTGTATTATTTTTGAATGGCCTTTACGTATAAACGTATTATTGAAATCATCACTTCATATATAGGTATAATTAGGACTTAATTTGTAAAATAAACTGTACATCAAAATGCAATCGTGTTAAGCCACCAGAAAAAAAAGGGTTTTGTTTTCTTGAAGACGCTAGAAACCTGGACCCCTTCAAGTGTGGTTCTATTTGCATGCATTTTCACTGGTCACAGCAGGCTTATTTTGTTAAACCATTTGTACAGTAGTACTTAATGATGCTTGAGCTTTCCGTTGATAATGTATCAATGTCTACGGAGACCAGGTCTAACAGCAAATATGTTGAATCTCCCATAGGTACTTATTTTGCCCTTTATTCGTTGTCCTGTTTTTCTATTCATATGAAGCAGAATTCATTCACAAACCTGACAATGAAAAGTAGTCTCCTGCTGTTACCCTTAATTCAACATTGACATTTAGCTATTCACAATGTTTTTCAATCTTAAATCGATTCAATACATCACACTTTGACCAAATAAAAAAATCCACAGAAACTCCTGTTTCAAATTGGGTAAAAACGTAGATGGAAAACTTATATCTATACTTTACTGTTTTTGTTTCCCATTTTTGTAAAGACATTTACTTAACCTACAGGGAGATTATTTTGTTTGGCGACCTCAACTTTCTTTTGTCAACGAGCATTACACTATTTACATGTATATCTCTTAGTTAATTCAATATAAAAAGAACATTCTATGTACGAACAATCTCTTAAACGAGTTTGTTTACAGTTTTATCCGAAGGACCGGTCTCCACGTCCGAAAATGGGATTAAAAGTAACGACTCCTTACTTGGCTACTCTAGAGAAGACGCTCTTACCACTGCGACGAGACTTTCGTACAAAGATGTTCATTCATTTTATACTTTTGTCAACCTTACTTTCGATTTTGAGCGACTGGAGGATTTAGATTATTTATCAGAATATGTGTATCTTGAACATATGACAAGCCCTTTTACTATTTATTCGGAAAATAATTTTTTCTTTCAATATGAGAGATATCTCTCTAGCATAGAGAGATATCTCTTTAGCTTATGGAGATATCTCTTTAGCTTATAGAGATATCTCTTTGACTAAAAGAGATATCTTTAAACTTTAGAGAGATATCTCTTTCAACAAAAGAGATATCTCTTTTTGAAAGAGAGATATCTCTTTTTGTAAGAGAGATATCTTCAGAAGCTAGAGAGATATCTCTTTAAGCGAGAGAGATATCTCTAAAAGTTAGATAGATATTTCTTTTACAAGTTTAAAAAAGATATCTCTCTTAATTAGAGAGACATCTCTTTAAATTTTCAAAAAGAGATATCTTTCTAAGCTTAAGAGATATCTCTTTTAATGAAAGAGATATCTCTTTTCCAATCACCCTTAAAATAAAATAATTAATTCTCCCCTTAAAAACGAAAGCGAAACAGGAAGTAATGTCTGTTAAGTCGTTCGTTTTCTGATTATTGAAAAGAACAGGATAAAAGGGACTGATTGATACAGGTAAACCACGTTTAATTGCTTTATTGTTTTAAGCGGAAGTAACAGGATTTCAAACCAAAACGTTCCCCAAAGATTGGTTCCATATTATATTTATTTCATTTATTTAGCTCACAGGAAAGTTGAGGTGGGGATATAGAATGCAAAGTCAATAAAAACAAATAGGAAATACATGTTCCCAATTTCATCGATCACGCGAATACAGGGTTAATTACTACGTCGATTAAACATAATCCTGATAGAATTAATGTTCTTTTTTAATTAATTAATAATCCAAAAATAAAAACGTCCAACATTACTTATTTAATGTACACAGGGATGTATACATTCAATTTCAATATTAACTGTAGGACGTTAAACAACATACATGTAGGATCAATATATTAACTGTAAAGCCTTAAGACCCCTTTCCCAAACACAGGCACCTGAAGTATGGATAATACCTCCCCCTTTTTTTATTTAAAAAAAAAGGTGGAGGGTATTATCCATACTTCAGGTGCCTTTGTTCCCAAATACTCTTACAGTTATGAGAAAGACATTTATTTTTCTTAAAATAAGCATTAGAAATAGGAATTTTCTTATTTGTCATAGCTAGAACAATCCCCAATTTATCCAATGGTGTCCCCCAACAGGTCCGCACTGGGTCTATAGGACATTCATCATTCAATGGTAGAACATTTTATCTACATTTGTCATTATATTTTACAGGGATCCAGGAGGTACTGAAAAAGGGACAATGCTTTGACTGAATGTGTCATCCGTGTACCAGTATAGATCTGTTAATGAGGCATATCCAATAATTCTTATGCTCATGAAGAGTGTGGCAACTTCCAAGTAGTTAATGATGGCACTCATTTTAAATCAGGTACAGGATAAATTTTTGGGCTGCACTTTTATTTACTTCAATATTTCAAACTTACTAGTTCAGTTTCAAGTCCACAAAAGCTCAAACACCATGGTAAATCAATGGACCATAATGCTAGTTAAATTTGTCATATGCTTTCTTATTAAATTATCAATTTGAAATTTGATTGGTAAGAAACATTTATTTACACGTACAATTCTTCGACTGTGTGCCTGTCATTAAATCCCAACGATTGCAAATGCACATTGATAGGTTTTCCATTAAAATTGCTAATTGTGCGGAATGTTTGCACATTTTTATGCCCCCCTTTGAAGAAGGGAGGGCATATTGCTTTGGTGCTGTCTGTCGGTCGGTCTGTCGGTCTACTTAGTTTCCGTTCATTTTCTTCGCAACCGTTGCACATACTGAAATGAAATTTGGTATACAGATATATCACATAAATATCTAGGTCAAGTTCTGTTTTGGGTATGATCGCACCATTTTTGACAGAGTTATGCCCCTTGGACTTAGAAAAATTTCAATTATTCGCAGTTTCCGTTCATTTTCTTTGCAACTGTTGTACGTACTGAACTGAAATTTGGTATACAGATATATCACATGAATATCTAGCTCAAATTCTGTTTTGGGTACGATCGCACCATTTTTGAAAGAGTTATGCCCCTTGAACTTAGAAAAATTTAAATTATTTGCAGTTTCCGCTCATTTTCTTTGCAACCGTTACACATACTGAAATGAAATTTTGTATACGGATATATCACATTAATATCTAGGCTATGATCTGTTTTGGGTACGATCGCACCATTTTTGACAGAGTTATGCCCCTTGGACTTAAAAAAAATTCCAATAATTTGCAGTTTCCATTCATTTTCTTTGCAACTGTTGCACATACTGAGATGAAATTTAGTATACAGATTTATCAGATGACTATCTAGGTCAAGTTTTGTTTTGGGTACAATCGTGCCATTTTTGACAGAGTTATGACCTTTTGGACTTGAAAAAATTCCAATTTGTGGGGGAGGGGGGCATAAGTGTTTTACAAACATCTCTTGTTTTTTTCAATGAACGACATTTTCTTAACATTGAATCCTTCAGTATAACAAATCAAATATTGCATGCTTATTTTAATACACTATAAATGAACTTAAGAACAAATTTAAGGAAGTTTAATTTGGTAGTTCCATGCGTAAATAGTTTTATATAACAAGGATGTACACAAGCATTTTATAACATTGAAAATATTCAAGAAAGTATTCACTGAATTTCTTGTAGATGCTCACTTCAAGGATGTTTTCCATGTTCTTGTGAAAAGTGTTTTACATGGCACCATTCAGCTACAAATACTTTGCCGGTGGAACTGTGACATCAATCAACTGCTCATGCCACTGTTAATTGGCAAAATTTCCTTTGGGACAAGCAAACTGTTCCAAATATTTTACACCTACAAGTTAGTACTTATGAAATTTTGTTTGAAGGAAGCTAAAAGCTAATGAGTACTGAAAATACAAGCCAGATGAAGTACAAAAGTGTTGATACAAGTCATTTAGAATTTTAAATTCTTTGCAGGTAGTGATGAGTGTACTGGAAGTTTTTTCGGGATCTTGTCCGACATCATAGGTACAACTGGTCACTGTGCTTTCTTGGTTATATAAGCAGGCATATGTTAAAGCGGTGACATATGTAGCTTCAAATGATGCTTGACTGTTAAAGTGTTTTTCTTCGATTTATAAGTAAACCTGGATTGATCTCTGATGCAGTAATATAGAGCCATGTCCATTCTTTAATATTCCATCATTCCACTGTCACAAAGAACTGAAATAAAAATGATTTTGATTTTAAAAATATTTTTGGTTTTTATATGTAACATAAAATTCTACAGAAATTCAAATATTAAAACCACTTCAAAACAAGATGTGTGTGTGAAACACTATGCACCAGGCAGCAACAAATTCAAACAAGTTTTTTTTATATATAGATCACAGTCAAGGTCACAAGGTCATTGGCTTTGGTGTCATTTGAAAGAGCTTAATTAGTGGAGTATGCAAATCAAATATTAAGTCTCTATCGTTAATGGTTCAAAAGGTATGGCGAAAGTTCAAAATGGTATTTATAGCATTAAAGTCACAGTAAAGGTCACAAGTTCACTGGCCTTGGTGTCATTTGAAAGAGCTTAATTAGTGAAGAAGGCATTCCAAATATGATATCTCTATCTTTAATGATTCAAAAGTTATGGCAAAAGTTTTTTTAAAAAGCTATTTTTAGCATATAGGTCACAGTCAATGTCACAAGGTTATTGACCTTGGTGTCTTTTGAAAGAATTTAATTAGTGGAGTAGGCATATTAAATATGAAGTCTGTTTCTCTCAAAAGTAATGGTGGAGGTTAAAGTTGACAAAATACAAACAAACATAGAAACAGGATAAAAACAATAGACAATAATTCACTTATTTTATGATTGTGTATATTAATGTGACTGAATTTTGGAATCGATTTGTACAATGGTTTAGTGTCATTGAAAAAGATTATAAAATACCCAAAAGAACTGTTTTACTTGGTAATATAGAAGGAAGTTGCTCAGAAAATTTTCTTTTATTAGTTGCAAAAAATTTTATTTACTATTCAAGATCACAAGATAGTAAGCCATTATTTATTGATGCAGTAAAGTTATTTAAGTATTACAGAAACAGAGAAAAATTGTTGTGAAAAAGCTTTTTCAATGCAAGGACAAAATACTCAGTAAATGGGTCCTGTATGATAATGTATAAAATAAGTGATGAAAAATCAAAATTGTATTTTTTTGTTAATTTATATCTACACATTTTGGTACATTTGTTTTGTTTTTGGATTAATTGTATGTCTAACGGAGTTTTATGAAGAGACTTACTTTTACAATCGACGACTGACTTTTGCAATTTAAACATAGACAAACTCAAATTACTAAAATGTAAAAGTCAGCTGTCAAATGTAAAAGTAAGTCTCTTCATAAAACTCCAACTGTCATATGTTTACATATATGTACATTTATTATGCCCCCCTTCGAAGAAAGCTTTGCTGCTGTCTGTCAGCTTTGCTGCTGTCTGTCAGTCCATTTAGTTTCCATTTATTTTCTTCACACCTGCATTGCCACTGAAATAAAATTTGGTATACAGGTATATCAGATGAATATCTAGGTCAAGTTCTGTTTTGAGTACGATCATCGTGCCATTTTTGACAGAGTTATGCCCCTTGGATTTAGAAAAATTCCAGTTACTTGCAGTTTCTGTTCATTTCCTTTGCAGAGGTTGCACATAGTGAAATGCAATTTAGTATACAGATTTATCAGATGAATATCTAGGTCAACTTCTCTTTTGGGTAAGATCGCACCATTTTTGACAGAGTTACTGTATGCCCTTTTGGACTTAGATAAAAAATTCCAATGTGGGGGGAGGGGGGCATAAGTGTTTAACAAACATCTTGTTATTTTTAAGTTTAGAAAGTGCACTGTGCGAGTGTGTGCAATTGTGGTGGTGAGTGGGTGAAAATTGTCTTGTTTTTGTACAGTGTATAGTGTATATATGGATATGGAAAAAGCTTCAAAATAAAGCATTAAAAAAAAATTTTTTGGAAAGTATAGCAATTATATACCAGTACTCAGAAATGCTAAATAAAAGGTTTCGTAGAAGAAAAAAAAATAATTAAAACTACCAATCAAATAAGTATTAAATGTAAATTAAAAGATTAAGGTTTTGCTTTGTCAGATTCTTTGCTTATAGGGACACTTGCCTTTAATAATGTCATGACAGGTGAGGCACATGGCTGGTCTTCATGCTGGATCAGTTCTTAATTAAGGATTTCCATCCCTAATGGGACCAAATTCCCTACTCTTAAATGTCCATCAAGTACATATTACTCTGATATTATATTAAAGTATTTTGAACTGGAAAAGGATTGACCGCGAGAAAGTTTAAAAAATTTCATTAATTAAGCAGTAGTTAATTAACAAAGATTACATTGAAGTCTATGGGGAAAAGCATTTTTTTCAAAATAAAAATTCAAATACTTTGAATATCAAAAAATCCTGCGGTGGAAAGATGCATCATAACATTTAAAGTAGTATGACAATTGAAAACAATTTTTTTTACCGGCTACAATTTTTTAATTGATTTTTTTTATTGATTAAAGAAATGGGAGATAACCCTTACCAACATTCAAGGTCATAAATTAGGACACATCCCACTATAGATACAAACTAATAGTAATAAATGGGAAGTATGTCTGAATAAACTGAGTATACAATGCCTACATATTTGTTTAGTATTCAATTTCATTGAATTTGTTCCTATTAGGGATTGAATACCTTAAAACCATCCAGTATTGTCCTAAGATTGCCAGATGTACAGACAAAACCTGTAATTTAGCAAGCTTCTGTAACATATCATTTGAATTATTACATAGGCCATAGTTGTATGTGCAACTTATAATAATATAGGACTAAGGACAGTAAGGTGCCTGACAAATAATTAGTTATAAATCTTAAAATATCCATTCATTTGATACAAATCTTAACTTTCTTTATTAAATTTTTTCAATGATTTTACAAGAAAATCAGAATAAAAATTGTCCTTTTCATATACAAAAAATGTTTTCATTTAAAATTAAAAAAAAAATATTTGTTGCATTTTCATATTTAGGGTACCCTTCCAAGGCCAACAATAAAAAAATGATTTGTTTGATGTACTCTGACCGAACTTTTTAAAATAGCCCCTACCCATTTGCAATCATTTTTGGGGGGCACTTAAAAATTTTTAATTCCCAACCTTAATTTCCATAGATGTTTTAAAGAAAAGGTATCATATTTTTTTTAGGATGCTTTTAATTTATAAATACAAAGTCTTTCTAACTAAATGAAAACATTAACAGATTTCTGAGTCTGTGGTTTTAGATATGACAGTTATCAATTTATTCAATACTGCAAGGCATAAAAAAAAACTATAAATATGTCCACAGGACAGGAATGCCCACCAAGGTATATTAGTAATGCAACATGAAAATTCGTATGAAATTTGATCAGAATATCTTGAAAAGTGATACAGTTGAATTGCTTACATCAGTATGTATCAGCATATGAAATTTGACACAATTTCAGAGATGTGAGGTCAAGGTCAAATGAAGGTCAAGGTCATGTTGATGCAGTTGAATTGCTTACATCAGAATGAATCACCATATAAAGTTTGACACTAATTTAGGAAAATTGAGGTCAAGGTCAAAAGAAAGGCTAAGGTAAAAAATGTTTGAAAAGCTCTCATCAGTATGGTAAGTTTAATACAGAAAATCTCGTTTAGTACGAACACGGATATTGCGAATTCACAGGTATAGCGAAGTCATCTTGGATTCCCAGCTATAATAATTCAATGAATTTCTTATACGATTATAATGAATTATGGATATAGCGAAGTAATTTCATAGGTCCCAGCAACTTCGTTATAACCAAGTTTTGCTGTAACACCATCTTGAATGGTATGTTTAAAACTGAGCTAAAAACAAATTTAAGAAAAGTGTGGTCAAGGTCAGAGAAAAGGTCAGGGACAAAAAATGTTGATGAAGTTGCATAGCTCTTATCAATATCTATCAGCAAAGTTTGATGAAATATCCTGTATAGTTTCTTTGAAACTGGGCTTTGAACTGAGCTAAACGCAAAGTGTGACGGAAGGACAGAAAGACGGATGACAGACATGACAAACACTATATGCCCAGGCCATAATCATCATGGCGAGGCATAAAAAAACTACTGATACCTACCGACCTACCTACCAACCTTGATAAAAGTGGGTAGGAGTACATCAAACAAATATATTTTTAAAGATGGCCAATGTTGACTAGTATATTAGTAATTTGATATGCTATGTCTTATAAAAAATAAATTTTATATTTGTCTTAGAACTTATTTTGTTGCATCAATTTCATAAATACCTGTATTTGATTTGCATTGTTTTGGATGCTGATAATTCAAAGTCAGTTTAGTCTTAGGTGCTGCTGACTTTGGATCTCTTAGGAACTGCATCTTTTATCTGTGTTACTGGTTCTCTTGTACCTCTGCTATAAAATAAGTTTTAGTGTATACAATTGTGTAATATCAGTGAATAAATATATTGAACGGACAGATTGATTGATTGCATATTGTTTATTGTTCCTCTCAAGAATTTTTCACTAATATGGAAACACCAGTGGAGAGCTGCAAATTTTGTCCTATACTTGGCACTCAGGGCCATTGACTGATAGAGCAGGAAGGGATCTTTTTTTAGTGCCAACATCTGTTCTACTGCGACAAAGGGCCATGATCATACTGTATAATCCCAAGGACAGGTCTCCACATCCCACAGTGGATTCAAACTCATGATGTAAGGATTAACTTCTTATTTCGCGACTCTAGAGCAGACACTCTAACCACTGTGCCATGCAGGCGAATTTGAACAGAAAGAAAAATTGACCAAAATCCATAAACCATGTTCGATAAACAGGGAACATACTCTCTAAAGTGAGAATTAAGCAGAGAGATGGCAAAATATATGAACATCTTATCCTTGTGAAATAGATCCATTTAATGCTAAAAAAAAATCCACTGATACAAAGCAGGTTAAAATTTACTGAAAAAAATATGTTAAAAAAAATTACCCAAACAAAAGTGATGCAGCCACACAATATCATAAATATGACGTTGGTACCCATCCATGACAAAACTCCTCCTCTATAATCAGCTTATAATAACATCTCGGATTCATGAGAAATCTGTTAAAAAATTAAGGCAAAAGATAATTTCGAAACTTTTCATTCGGTTAAGTGTAAAACACATCATTTTCCCTCAAAATAATTAAGAAACGGATGACGCTCTTTGATTTGTTTACCTGTATTTCGATCGAAATATTCTTGGTGGACGCTCGCACCCAATTCTTTATAACATGAAATTTATCCATCGTAAGTCGGAAAACCCTTCGGTTTTGTAAAACTATTTAATTTCCCCCCGAAAGCTTTCTGTAAACCAGAAACATGCTCATGATGCGGAACTCAATACATCACCCGGAAGTCAAAATTATCGTAAAATCTCGCGAGTCACGTGACCCGACTTACAGACTCTGGACCGAATTTTCTCAGCTTTTGAAATAATGAATAAAAAGTTTACTTCCGGTAAAGGGAGAAGTCATTTCAAATGGAATTTAAATAAACATAATGAAGAGAGATATCTCTTTGCAATAAAGAGATATCTCTTTTTGCTTCAGATATATCTCTTTTAGACCCTTTTGAAAAATATCTCTTTCACTTTGAGAGATATCTCTTAAGATAAACTTAGAGAGATATCTCTTTTACTTTAAGAGCTATCTCTTTAACTTGAAAAGATATCTCTCTAAGTGAAAAAGATATCTCCCTAGGTGAAAGAGATATCTCTCTAGTTGAAAGAGATATCTCTTGAACGATCAGAGATATCTCTTTAACGTTCAGAGATATCTCTGATTGTTAAAGAGATATCTCTCAAGGAGAAAGAGATATCTCTCAAAGAAAAAGAGATATCTCTCTAACTTTAAGAGATATCTCTTTCTTATAGAGATATCTCTTAAGAATAAGAGATATCTCTTACAGTTGAGAGATATCTCTATTTTTTAAGAGATATCTCTCTAAAATGAGAGATATCTCTGTAATTTTAAGATAAAATTTATTTTCCGAATAAATAGTGAAAGGGCTCGCCATACGAACATGATTTTTTATATTTACTTTGCCTAAGTAGAGTTCTCTTATATCATTATAAATACTGTAATAATTTAACCGAAGGGAAAAGTCTAGAACTGCATTAATTCTTGATGTAAGAAAGATAATTGAGGATCCTTTATACTTATGGTTTCAATTTAATAAAAGAAAATATTTTGGTATAATCTTAGGGCAGTGATTGTTAATGATGAATGTCAGTTACTGATCTAAGAGATCGGGGAATATCGCTCTCAGTAGCATCTATTTTGTCTCTTTTCGATTTTCGTACGAGATCGCATTTAAAAGTAGAAAAGAAATAATAAATTTACGAAAAATATCAAGGGAAATTCAATTTAATTCTTTTCAAACACAATAAGCGTGCATACCGGTATCCGGTATAGAAGGTCGCCAATTAAATTACAGTTTTCTGTGTCTCGACGACGTGCCAATGTTATGAAGAGAAAACACATTGTTATCATCGAAGAGAACGACTGTATCTTTCTCTTTACCTTGCTTTTTTTGTCGCCTGCAGAGAAAAGTGGCACTTAGAGATCACTTTTCTCGGCGTCTGTCTGTCCGTCTGTTTCTACTTTTATTTCGAGATCTGTAAAAGATATGCTATTGCATCAATATCTATACTGACCTGCATCAATTTTTTGCATTTTCCCCGGGATGCCTACGATCTTACCTGAACTTTGAGACCACCCCTGTGGTATCATACACTATGAGTATATCTGTAATGAGCAAGTACACTGCTTCAGTGTTGTCCGGGCATCTTGGAAGAAAAAACGCGTGGTTTTTTTCTTATGCTATTATGTTATTTCCGAAGCCTTAGCGATTAACGATGTCGGAATCGTACTAAAAATGAAAAAATGTCAAATATTAAGTGTAATAAAGATATGACATTCGTAGACGATCATGCGGATTGGTATAGACATCGCTTTTGTAATACAGTGTTTCCTTATGAAGTTTGCAAAACTTGGACAGAAAAAAAATGGGCGTTAATGAATAAAATGATTGAACGCAAGAAATCTGAATCTGGTAAGATATCGGCTACAGTTTCAAGTCCAGCAACAGACATTCTCTTTGTGGGGAATAACACTTGATCTGATTCACAAGCTTCCTCTGTGGAAAAAGTAGTTGTATCAGAATCGCAACCTCTCTCAGATGGGAGACAAAATGGCGGAATTTGGCACAGAGGTTTTTCCCATCACAAATGGGTAATGTACCCCTTTTATACAAGGACATTTTGAAACTCAGTGGCAACTGCAGTGTCAAGGAAACTTAAATTGAAATGCGAAATTTGATACACGCCAGAGTTAAAGAATTAGAACATGGCATAAGTAAACCGTCTGCCACACGTTCACAGATTAGGTCTACGAGGTTCGATAGATTTCGACCTTCAGATGATCTTATGAGGATCTTGTAAGTCACAGAGGTGACAATGATCCAGTTGGGAACAATTCACTGGTTAACGATATTGTTGAGGTCCATGAGGCAGATAATCAATCTGAGTTTTTTAACTTCTATTGCAGGTTCTGTG
>PRKT01000080.1:1296556-1321556 GCA_003671525.1 Saccostrea glomerata
AACTCAACAGATTACTTACCTGGCAGCTCTAAATCACCTACAATGTGGTAGGGTCTACCAAAGTTTGATCCGTTTCCACAGTCTTAATGGAGTAATTTCAACCATGGTTACAACAACCTTTATCCATGCACATACACGTACCTTTCGCAGAGTCCTTGGGCTACTGGCAGCCTGCATAGACGTGGTCCCTTTTGCCAGACTACAAATGCGCCCCATTCAATATTGCCTATTGAGAAAGGGAACACCCCTGCAGGGACATGTGTCATGAGTTTCAGAGCAGATCTACCATTGTGACATATGCCTCATCTTACGGTTGGGGAGTCCACCTAGAAGATCACAAAGTGTCAGACAAATGGTCAGTAGAGGAACAAATATCACACATAAATCTTTTGGAACTCAGTGCAGTGGAAAACTCCCTTCATCACTTCAAAAACAATGTCAAACACTAACAGATACTATTGAGGACAAACAACTCAAAGTGGTGTCTTATATCAATCGCCAGGGAGGAACAAAATACCCTGTCCTGTGTATGATGTCATGGATGATTCTGCATTGGAGTCGCCTTTGGGGTGTGCAACTTCGTGCAGCGTACATTCCAGGGAAAAAGAGTGTGATACAGTGTAGCAGACCAGTTGTCCAGAGGACGACAAATTCCGAAAATGACAGAATGGAGCCTCAATCAGGAAGTAGTTAAACAGATTTTTCAAATATTCTCCACTCCAAACATAGATCTGTTTGCAACAAGGGAAAATCGGAAACTAACAGTCTTTTGTTCTCCCTTCCTAGATCTTCTAGCATGGGGATGCAATGCTCTAACTGAAGATTGGATAGGAATGTTTGGATAATATGCATTCCCATCACCAATACTAGATCCAAAAGTACTCAATAAGTATAACAGAAGTCGTTTTCTCTCTCATGGCCCCATATTCAGCAAGAAAGTTGTGGTTTCCAGACCTGCTGAATCTTCTAGTAGACTTTCTAAGGGAACTAACCACAAGAAGAAACTTGTTAACGCAAAAGAGGGGACAGTTCATTCATCCAAATCCAGGAAGTCTTCAGTTGGCCGTTTGGAAAATTTCAAAAGACAATAAGCATCTATTCACAAGGGTTGGAGCAACAGTTCCGTCAGTAACAATACTGGTATATCGAAATTAATTAAAGAGCCAAATGTATGACCGTTACTTCCAAGTTTACATCTACCATCAGTTCTCTGGAAATTGAGTGATTACCCTTCTGAACTGATGAATTCCCATGATATGAAATTTCTTACGGAAAAACAGCTTTGTCAGGTTCTAGAGTGAGTGAAATTCATGCTCTATCTATCCGAGAGGCACATTTGCGTTCAGAAAGGAACGGAATTCGTCTTTTACCAAACATACAGTTTTTGGCCAAAACTCAAAGATTAGGAAAGCCATGGAAACATATATTCATACCAGAGTTTAACACTTTTGCAACAGACTGGATAGAATTGCTTCTACGTCCTTGCAGAGCATTAAGAATATATCTAATAAGAACAAAGTATTCTCGAGGTGATGAAAAGTGTTTGTTTTCAACTTACAAATCAAGTTTACAAAAACTAGCATCTAAACATTCATATCAAGATGGATTGT
Source organism: Saccostrea glomerata (assembly GCA_003671525.1). Classification (NCBI taxonomy): domain Eukaryota; kingdom Metazoa; phylum Mollusca; class Bivalvia; order Ostreida; family Ostreidae; genus Saccostrea; species Saccostrea glomerata. The sequence goes on from PRKT01000080.1 coordinate 1,298,167, forward strand.
ATCTCTTATAAAATTTGTTAATGAAACGACTGGAAACCTCATGGACCCTTTTTAATGGAGCAAGTAGAAGAAATGTTACAGATTGGACACCAGACTTTTACCTACATGAGAGATGTTCCTCAAAATGATGCTCGGTTTGCCAAGTCTTTAGACCTTGATACTCAAAGATGAGCAAAGGAAAACAGAACAAGAGTACATCTGTCATGGTGAAAGCAATCTTTATTTTTTACTATTATGTAGATAGTAAGTGTCATTAACCCGCCCTAATTCTGCTACAAATTCTGCAAAATGTTGCTGTAGGAAAGTATAGATTTTGATGTAAACTGCAGGTTTTTAAGATTAAAACCTCTGTTTACGATATATCTGTACTTACCTGCATCAACCTCTTGTACATTATTTCTTTGGGTCCTAGATCTCGAGATACATGTACTCACAAAACTGAAGCGGAAATAATTGCGCTTGGTGGGTAAACACATAGTGTATAATACCACAGGGGTGGTCTTAAAAGTTCAGGCAACGTCGTAGGCGGCCCGGGGAAAATGCAAAAAGTTGATGCAGGTACATATAAGTATATATATATCGTTAACAGAGGTTTACCCTTAAAAACTCCAATTTGATATTTTGCACAGATATAGCTTGCTACTATGTTTTTTGTATTTCTCCTTTGACCTCTGACTAGGACAGCATGGCGTTGCAAATAATATAAAACATCTTAATCCAATTTTAAATGTATTTGACATTCCAATTAAAGAATAGAACTAAAAGACATAATTTAAGAGAGCAAGAACCCTAAAATTATCATCCATTGTTAAAGTACTACATTTCTGGGGAATGCGTATTGTATTGAGGTGCACCATATGATAAATAGATACATACCATACAGACAATACTTTAGATATAAATTGATATCGTTGTCATTACTACTATATCGTCCGACGGTGAAACCGTTAGGCCGAGTACAATTCTTTTTTACAACTCTAAACACCTCAAATGGCGTATTGTGCACTCTGTTAACGTTTATGACTATATTGAAATAAATGTTTTCTAACGGACTCCACACGCATCGGGATTGAGATTTCTATTTTGTTGGCTTTTTCAGACAAAATCGGAAACACCCGAGCCTCGTTGAATGAAGAAAATATAACGTCATATACAGTCATGTTTTATGAGGACACAAACGGTATAGTTGTGGACAATATAGGCAAGAAAATTGTATTAAATCGTTAAATTTTGTCGTTGTTTCTTTTTCAAGTAAGGTGGTGCTATGTTTAAGCCATCATGTTGCTATGCACCGCAAAGGATTAATGGGAGTTCGGAATTTTTCACGCAGACTAATAAAAATTTATTTGAACATTGTGTAGTCTCGTTCAACCTGACACTCTCCATAAATATCTGACCAGCATAGAATCTGGTAACGAATCATGTTGGTGTTTCGTCAGATGGCGCTCTTGTTTTAATTTTGATGACCCCTTCTGAAATGTTATATTTGTTTCTGATTTTGATTGTGACAAACTTATCTTTGATTTTTGGATACCAAACGAGTACATGTAATTACAATTATATCAATCGAAGAAACGTGTATTACGAAGGTACATGTATTCTACACTACTTTCACTTTTGCTTCCGTAACGAATTTTTGCAAGACATTGTAAACCGTAAAAAATCCTTTTTAACTACATGCTATTATATAAAACCATAACGATAGAGTTCTGCAGCTATACATGTACAACTAACAACCTTTCATTAGCAGATGGAGGCGTTATCAAAAGTGAAAAAAAATTAAAGGGACGTTTTAAACAAAGAAATCTCTAAAAAAAAATATGTTCAGGGGATGCTCACTCCTCTATGGCACCTGATCCCACCTCTGATGTTTTGGAAGTCTGTGTTTGCTCTGCTCCTATTTTGTATTGTTTTCATGGACTTCGATATTGAATACTGTTCGTTATCTCCATATCCTTCGTTCAACAGTCTTTTTATCAATTTTAACCTTATGTTAGAAAACTATGGAATTAGTTTTAACTAACATGTTTCAAGGAACTGTTTTAGCTAATTTAAATCCATATTGGAATACCGATCCCGATGCACTTTCATAGGACTTAAAAATTTTCAGTTTTCCTGATTAGGCCATTCCAAGTTTTTTCTATGTTTAGCGTCCGCGTGCGCCTTGGTTTTTGACACCCCATATGAGAAAAAACACACAACAACAGTCTTGAAATTGATAAATTTAGTCGAAATTTTTTATTTTTGTAAATTTCTCCAAATAATTTGTACAGTAAGTTATATTGGGATTATTGTAAGCATTTAATCCGTTGTTTTTGCTTAAGATTAGCTATTTCTTCTATTAAAGCAGTTTAGTTAGATCAAATCATTTGAAGGACGTCATTTTTGTGACCTTGTAAGCATGTGTTTTATGTTTTGGCTTGTGTATTTTTTGCGAATAGGTAGGTAGGTTTTTGGAAGATGGGTGGACGCTAAACAGAAAAAAAACTTGGAATGGCCTTACTGTATTTCATACAGTTAAAAAGTACATTTTTATAAGCTCATTAACGTTTATAGATGCTAATTATTAAATCTCTGTCTCTCAAAATTCAAGAAATGAGTTGAATTTTAACTGCTGCAGTATACTTGCAAATCAAGTGGACTGTAACGCTGGTATTTTTCAAAATGTTGTATGACAAACCGTACACATGCTCAGTAGCCTAAATTTACATCTTTAAATGCCTAAAAGAAGAATATGTACTGTTATAAATCGGCACTGTCAAACCTTTTTTCAAAATTAGATGAAAGGTCAAGTATAAGCATAACTAGGTCACAGTACCAAGCTATATATGTGCGAAATAATCAAATATACCTCTTACAGCTCTCTAGATGTAAGGTTTGACAGACGAACGGACAGACGCCAGGCAAAGTGATCCCTAAGTGCCGACCTGCTCTGCAGGCGACATAAAAACAAATGACTTTTTCCGAATTTTTTTCTTTCGAAACATAAGTATTTCAATGATTAACATTGTACAACATTGTAATGTTTGCTTCCTTTCTGAATTGGGTGAAACATTAGACAAGGTTAATGTGGATAGGTGGGCAAATTTGACAACTCAATTTATCCTTTACAGGACGACCATTTGATTCTGATTGGGGAAGAGGGAAGATTTTGGAAATAATCTGTCCTCGGAGATGTTGTTAATTAATTAATTATCAATAATCGTTCCTTAACTGTACAAGAAAATAAGAAAGCCGTCCATGACCAGTATTTTTTAACCCCATGGCAAACTCACGAAGTTTGAGTTATTGACTTTGAAGTTTTCTTTTTTTTTTCTCATACTTGTTTCAGTACAGATTGCTAATGAATAATCTAAGATCCTTCACTGAATCAGGCTCGGGCAAATTGGCCAGACCCCTCCCTTTGAATCAAATGTGCGTCCTAATTATCTCTGTTACGGAATAAAATATTATCAGGTCCTCTTGTACGATATCTCTATCTATAATATATATTTGATTTTGTATGTCACCTGAGGCACTAAGTTGACTGATATCGGTCAGTCCTCATGATACAATGTATAGAATATGAATGAGGAAGGATCCGTCCTCAAGCATCCGCGTCAGTATAAGTAAACAATGTCTTCAATGCTTGAACAATCGTTTAGATACCGAATAATTGTTTTATCGATTGCACATAGCTAGCTTAATACCAGTCACGTTTGTCTGAGCACGCAGCTTATGACAAAGACAAATTGGAAAGCGAAGATCGTAGACGCATGTATTTAGCCTGTTTATAAAATTTCAGTTTCTTTTTCCCTTTGAGAAATCGCGAAAAACCCAATTTGCCTCGTATCATGCATATAAGGGGAATATCTAGGACTAACGAAAAAGGTACCTTTCATTGAACATGAATTAGTAATAACTTTTAAAAGCAGAAAAAAATGTTGTATAGAGGTACTGATCAGCTTTTGTATGATCAGCTCAATTTGTTTAAAGGAAAGACTAACGTATGTTAGTGTACTATGTTTGACAATGAGTAATATCATCAATAACAGAAAGACTCAAACCGGGTTCCTTTTATATTTATACTTCTGTTTTGATTCTAAGTCAAAAACTATTTGAGCCTTAGCCTAAAAACCTTTTTCTAAACAACGGGTTTTCATCACTCTATTTTTAATTTCTTTTTATAAACATCAGTAATTCCAAGGCGATTCAGCTGCAGCAATTAGATACACTGCAAATAATTAAATTATCACAAAAACATTGCCCCTCTTCGACTTTGTTATCAACTGAATCACGGGTCTAGAATGAGGCCACTTTATGTACTTTCCTACATCTGCTGGATTTAGATCTTCTTAGCATTTGGAACATAGCCCGGGCACAAATAGTTTAACAAGACTAATTTAACCTTGATTATCTAATTTGCATATAATTAACTTTATCAACAAAAAAAGCATACATGTACATCGATTGCAGCTCACTTTTCTGCGAATGGGCCTAGCATTTCCTAGACAAGTTATACTGATATTTTTAAGATTATTAATTTTTTATGCCCATGTAATCGAAGATTAAGGGGGCATATAGTTTATACCCTGTCCGTTCGTCTGTCTGTCCGCAAAAACTTTAATCGTGGCTTTTAACAGAGACTTAACCTCAACATTTATTCTATTTATTGTTGTTGCATAGTTCAAGTGCAAGGTTTTCCTCTTATCTTTCCATGTTACAAAATATACAAACCAGTCTCGACAGAGACATTCGGTTGTTTTTGTTATGTATACAGATTGCTATCTTCATATTTAATCATCAATATTTACACGCATAATTGTCCACAATTAATAATCCGGCACAACTGTGCCCTTAATTAAACAGGCACCTGACATATGGACAACTCCTTCCTCACTCCCTATCCTTTTGTAATGAATAGAAAGTAAAAGACTTTGAACAAAGTAAACGTTATTTTTTTTCCTCTAACCAAGGAAATTCGACTTCTTTGTTAGATGATAGTTTCAAGAGATGGTATGAAAAATAAACTATTGTGGTCCTTCACTTCGGAGTGAAGTCATACAGGTAAAACATAATTCGGTGCAACAGTATGTATATGTAGTTAAATCTAGTATATATTAACTAATACGCCAGGGTACACTGTTGAACATGACTATACATATGATGGTGCTACAGAACTTCCACTAGCATTGTCAGCACTGGCATCATCAGAATCAAGAGAACTATGGTCAAAGTACCAAGCAAAGAATTTTAAAAACCAGCATAGATTCTGTAACAAAGTAAGTTGCATGCACTGAACATAAATTCTCTATACCGGGTTTTCATTTTCGACAAACGGTGTTGTCAATGATTTTAACCAGAAGCCTCTGTCGAGACTGTAGCTCTACAGGTCTGTACTTGTAACAAATGAAAAGTAGCATTTGTATTTGAAACAGCAATGATCTTTGGTTTCGTTTTTTGTGGTTGGACTAAAGCTTTAGGAGGAGTGGTCTTTTAAAAGAATGTTACAGAAAGAGCCATAGCGCATTTGATAGTCACTTTCGCCTACTCTAGTAGTGATTTTTTAATACATTGTTTAACCAAAATTTTGTCATATAATGTTAGTTTATACATGCCGTAAAGCAAATCACACAAAAATAATATTCAAATATTAATAGTTCCCTCATATGATAGATATAAATATCGTTCAGTTTATATGGAGAATATAGTAAATACTGAGGAACCCCTTAATGAATTACAAACTGTAAGAAAAGACCACCCTTAACCAGAAAAACAACTTCTGAATAATTCTATTTGGATATGACTGTACATCATTACATTTAGATAATTTTGGTTAAAGGTGGTCTTCATATTGAAAATGTTGAAAATATTTATTAAATTTTTCTTCTAAAATTATTTCAAGATTCAACAATCTTTCTTAAATTTATCCATATGACTCTCACTACTTCGTTGCATAGTGGTATAATTGCTGGATTGAAGACATCATGATCATGTGTTCGAGTCTCACTGTGCGTGTTTCCTGTTTATGATTTTATTTTTTTTTCTCTCTGTGCGTTTTTCCCATGTTTTCTTTTATCATTTTATAATACATGTATAAATAATGTAAGATATATTTAATAAAACATTACACCTTGAAAGTATCTCGGGAAAAACCAGTCTTAAAAACTATTTTAATGACCCAAAGTCATGATAACTGCTAGCTTGTTTTATTTTTAAAAAATTTCTAACAATCTTGCTTAGAATAAGAGTATTGAACAAGTAAAATTATTGTCATGTAACAAACTTGCAAGTATAAAAATATAACAATGGTCCACAAATGATTACATACCAGGGGTACATGTAGTTTGATTTTGAATTGAAAAGGTACATGTATCTATAAATAGAAACAGGTGATTTCCTTTTTTACTTGAGTCGGCCGATTCCTCGGTAAGGCAGCTATGGCTCTTTCTAAATATATAAACATGACAACACCATTCATCGAAATGAAACACCGATTCATATAAACATGTATCTTAATGTAGTTTACTTGTGTGCCAAGTTAAAATGAAATCAAACCAAGACTGAGGCATACTGTAGCATTTGAAAGTTTTCCACAGAAATGAAACCATGTCAACACCATTCAACGAAATAAAAAGCCGACATATGTATTAATAGTGTAGTCTACGTTTCAAGTAAAATTGAATAAAAATATATTGAGATAACGAACAGTATTCAAGCTCAAAAGTCCATTAAACATTACAAAATTGAGCATATCAAACACGTGCACGGACGGTAACGGATCTCCAAAAAATCAGGGGTGGGATCAGGTGCCATGGAGGAGTGAGCATCTACTGCCGACGGGTCACACTCGCCGTATGCTCCTTGTCATGATCGAAAAAAAAAAAACAGCAGAAAATCCGTCGACAACTCAGTGTGTAAATAATGGCGTGACAATCAGTATAAAAAAGTCGGTCATCATTTGACTTAATTATAGACTGAAATCAAATCAAACAATGGGAGGAATGGCGTTTTAAAATATATTTGTAATATATGTGCATTCTTTAAGGATTTGTACTTTATTATAGGAGGCTAAACTAAAGAGCCCCCATAAATTAAAGCAAAGTTTAAGATATAAGGATATAGAATTGTACTTTCTTTTCTTTTACTTAGCTTCCATCCAAAAGTAGGAAAGGCATACTCATACATATACTACTGATTCTGTGAACATTTTAAAATCATCGATATTGACGTGATATATGCAAAGAAGAGAAGATATTTGACAATGATGTATTGCAATAGATATCAAAGTGCAAGCAGCAGAGACTATACTTATAACAAAAGAGGGTTGTATTGGATGACTATCTATTGATCAACTGTGATCAACTCTGACAAATTCCATTATTGTTGTCCACAATCAAAAATCCCCGATGACCGCGCTTCTAGGCGGCAAAACATCAGATATCGCTACATCTAAAGCAAATCGGGTCCGTGAAGAACTATTTACGTGCAAAACACCATCGGTTAAAAATGGGAAGACATATTTGATTGATGGATAAGAGATATCTATAGCGGGTTATACCTCGACTTTTACTGTCGACTGCTTGCTGGTCGTTTCCGTTTTCGTCTTTCACTGATTCAATACTTCCATCATTGGTACTGTGTTAATTAAGATAAGATCGAGCTCAACGTGCACAAAAACCTTACCATTCCTCTAATTATTGTCTTGGGGCACACAGGATAAATAGCACACCCATTTATTGAATTATACAGAAATTAGCGCCTTTGTGCTTCACTGATAAAGGGGAAATCGAGGAAAGTCATTGTGAAAATACATGCTCTTTTTCAGTCTTTGTACCAACGTGAGAGTTGGTTATTTTTTTCCTTATGTAAATAGTCAATGAAGAAGACAGAGACATTGATTCCCTGCCGTGAATTGTGGGCACTATATGATGCCGTTGTTATCAAATGCTCATTCGTGTTGGATATATTATAGAGTCCGAATGTTCTTTGCCGTTTTAGTAACTCTTGGGAATAATGAAGTAGATTATATATTAAGAAAAACCGTTAAATGAACCAGAAAATTTTATTCAATTTTTAGGCACAGTGGAAATTTTTATTGGAAGCAGACGTCGAGAATTGAGTCCTTCTCATCCGTTATCTCAACTGTATAAACTATGTACAGGTATGTTGAATTTCTACATAAACTATATATCGAGAAGTTAATACATTATGACTATTTGAATTATAGTATACATGAATTTATTATATTAATATTTCTATACGAGTAACATTTATAAAATTGGTTTGTAACATATTTCTGAGCTATATTTAAAAGAATTGACAACTTCAAGCAAAAAAAAAGAAGAGATTTTATAGATATTTTTATCTATTGAAAATTGTTACAGTAGGACTGGAAGCTTTGTACTGTTAAGCACAAGTCGTGCAAAATACGTCTCCATCAACAAGATAAAGATTAGTTTGCTAACGTTTTGGGGCTTTCATATTTATTGGACCCTCCTTTCACTGAATTTGGGTTTGAATGTCCGTCTGTTCTTCTGTAACACTTTCGTTTCCACGCGATATCTCGAGAAGCCTTTCAACGTTTTCATTGAAATTTTACATAACTCCTCATGGCCTTAGGAAGACCTCAAGATGATTTTGAGGTCGAAGGTCAAGATGAAAAGTGCGAAAATTTCTGTACGAGTTATCTTTTTCGTTTCGGCGCAATAATTAGAGAAGCTTTTGAGCATTTGCTGTTACAATTTATAGAATTAATCCCTTTTGCATAAGGAAAACCCCTATCAATTTTGAAATAAAAAAGGTCAGAGGTAAAGATTGTAAATTCATACATACTGTCTGTCTGTAAAACTGTACTTCTGGGCAATATTTCAAGAAGCTTTTGCAATCAATATTTATTTAATATCTCCTTATAGGGACCCGGCCTTCTTTGAAGAAGTCTTCCCCTTTGACCCCCTATAGACCTCTTTACATTTTCTTTTTTCCTTATAATAAAGGTTCACCAATGGTCAACTTGTCCAAAAAATTTATTTTTACAATAGCTCCAAAACTATGTGGTTTATGAAGTTCAAATTTTTACATATATAAATATATCATTGATTAAAAGATAGAAAGTATCAATTGATAATAAATACTTTTAAAAAATATTTATTGAGAAAAAATCTTTTTAAAAAAGATACCCAGTAGCTTGTTGCTGTATATGTTTTCACACTGTCACCCCTTATACAAGAGATTACTAGTACCTACCCACAAATTATCATTTACTAAAGTTGTATTCTCCAAGGTCACCGGTGTCACTATTATAAATGAGGTATAAACAGGAATCGATACGATATCAAGTGAATGACTTTGAAATGGCACGATATTCACAGAAATAGTGACGTGTTCAAAGATTATACAAGCCATGTACGTTTTGAAACGAAAAGGAGCATGTTTAAATTCTTAAACATCACATCAAATTTAGGTTGCGAGGGCTATACATGTTGCTATTGTAAGTTTCGATTATGTTATACTGCTACATGATTTTATTTCGTATCTTTCCTCTTATAAATGGGTTTATTTCTTTGTTTAAGGAGGAACACATTGTCACTTAGTCAGCTTCCTCATACCGTTATTATGTCAAGGCGACTATTGATTCTGAAAGGGGAAACGAAGGGGATGGGGTTGAAATAGATTATCTAATATATTTGCAGGTATAAGAAATATGTAATCTTTCCCTGTTCATTCTAATTAAATATGTAGAGAGAGAGAGAGAGAGAGAGACTCGATCCGGTTTGATTTTCAAAAATAATCTGACTTGGAAAAAAAGTCAGCCGAATTTCGTTCTGTAATTGCACAGAACTTGCTACCAATCGTGTCATATATTATTTAGATTTGAAGAACGCTAAAGGTAATTTTGGGGACACTTGCAATGTCTCTCGGGACTGTTTATATGTTCGAATGCTTTCAAAGGGTACGCCTACAAAAATCGCACTTTGGCCATCTAATGTTGTAAATGTGTGGCGCAGTGGTTTGAGCGTCTGCTCTAGAGTCACAAAGTAAGGATTTGATGCTTATGTCATGGTTTGAATGTGGGACGTGGGGACCCGTCCTTCGGATGAGATCGTACAAACCGAGGTAACGTGTTGCAGTAGGTGCTAGCACGAAAAAAAAAATATTCGAGTGAGAACATATAATCAAAACTAATTCAAAGATGTTTTTTGACTAAGATGTACATGTCTATATTGCATGCCATATTGCTATGTTGTGATGCGCAATGACGTAGAAGATGTTTGGTCTTGAAAGTTCGCCTCGCTCCGACATTTGATTGCGTGTACTACATTGAAGACCAGCAGACTAGATCTGGATATATCTGTTCATAATGAAAAAAAAAAACCAATGTCCGCTCTTGAGAATAATCATACTATTATTGACCGTTCATGATAGCTCAGTCGGTAGATAGAGCGCACGTTCCGTGATCGGGCGGTCGTGAGTTCGAATCTGGGCCGAGACTGACCCTAGTCAAAAAAAAAAAGGTAGCAACTGTTCCTTCGCCACGCGTTCGGCACTTGAAGTGAAAATTAAGCGTCCTTCGGATGAGCCCTTAAATACCGAGGTCGCGGCAGGCGTTAACACAATAAAGATCCCTCACTGTTAAATGACCATGAGAGCCGAGTTAAGGTCAAAATTTGAAGCCCTATCACCGGTATATCGTGACATCTCTACATGAATGAATAATTTTCGAATGAGTTGTAAAACAACACACAATGAATCCTACTATTTTTGTATGAGTTCTTTATATATGAAGTCAAAAGTGGTGGTACTGATCGTCTTCAGTTTACATTCTTCAAAGGAATTTCAGGTAAAAAAGATAAGCGTGATTTAAGGACATACGCATCGTACTTTATCCACTGATAACTTTTCAAGATATTTATAATTTAAGATTATAGTGCCATTAGAAGCTCGTAGACAAAAAAGCAGAATGCATTACCATGGGGTTTTAAAAAGATATCAATTGATGAAAATTCTCCTATAATTTAAAGAAAATAACACAAAAATTACTAAACAAAACTTCTAGATGTTTTGTTTATCCAAAACTGTTTTAAAAGAAGTGTACAACAGAATATATAGACATTAACATGTAGCATTCTGTTCCTTTAAGTATTGAAACTCTTCAAATCCAGAGGAAAAATTAAAAAATTTAATCCAGAGGAAAATGAAAAACATTCTTCACATCGACTGATTGATTGATATAATTGTTTAACGCCGAGTCGGATATATTTCAGCGGTGAAAACTTATGTAATGAAAGCAAGCTCACATACCCCACGCTCCCAAAAAACTCGAAGTGCGGAAATTCCCGGAGAAAAAATAAATAAAGGAATCGGAATTTCCCGGTAATATGTACACCTAGACATTGTGTCCTAAATATTTGCAAAGTTTAATCAAATTCTGTGCTGTGGTTTATGAGGAGTTGCACTGACAACTGTTCATCTATGTTCAAGATATGGTCAAAGATCTAAAGTTGACAAGCAAATTCAAAAAATTGTGGTCACCAGCTTTCGGTGTCTTTGTGGCTGAGAAATCATTTTTATGACATATGAACGCTCTATCATACCGGTATGTCATTTAGAAATTGTTAATGAAGTAGGATTTAAAAAAAATAAATAAGGTCAATCGTGAAGGTCAAGGTCAATGGGTCACAAATCATTGCATGCTTAGAAATATCTTGTCACATGTAATACACGTATCAAATATAAAAGCCATATCTCTTTTAAAGAAAAGGAACAATATGTGTTTGTGAAACTCTGATGACCCCGTATGGCAACATAGCGAAGATTAACTTTTTTAAAATGCAAATTATAGTTTTTGAACACAATATTGAAAAAAAACCTGTCATAGTTTTTTTTACTAAATCATCTTTCAAAAAGATATAATAACTAAAATCCCATTTGGTTTTGTTAAATAATTAAGGAGTTATTGAGCTCATATGCTGATACCCCCCAAAAGTGAAAATCGAAATCGTCGCGGGTTCGAATCCCACTATGGGGCATGGAGACTGGTCTTTCGGACAAGACCGTATTAACTAAAGTTTCGTGTCGCTGTTGGTGCTTGCACGGAAAAGATCCCTCCCTGCTCAATGGCCCTGAGCGGCGAGTATAGGACAAAATTTGCAGCTCTCCACAGGCAAGTTGTGGCGTCTCCATATGAGGGGAAAATTATCGAGGGGGACGTTAAAAAAACTAAACAGGATTGCGAAAGAACATCAGTCACTACCTCCATGATGATCCTGGTTTGCTTTTATTTTGGAATTATTTATTTTAAAACTGTAGTTCCAGTTCATGACAAGTAATGAAATAGATGGCAAATTGATCATACGGGTACTTACTGTACAAGGAAGAATATAAAATTCATATTTTAACAATTTAAAAAAACATTAAAAGTAAACCCTGTACATCTTTAAGCATTATAATACCATCCGCCAGATAATTAACTGGATTGTGAGAACATCATACATTGTGTGCATGTATTGGTGTTATTCATGAACATTAAAGTTATTATAAGGCAATTTTTTCCACTTATGTACGTAAATCTGACTGATACTTCTACAGGTATAAACAAGGTTAAGTTCTCATCAGTGAATAAATAATTGCTAAAATCATCGTCCTACACTGGAGCATGCTAACTAACTTAATGCTTTTATTGCCGGAATAAGGGCACCGAACTTTCCGTCAGAACTCTGTTTGTTTCTCTGTACTATTATACCTTTAAGTCATTACCTTAATTTATCACCTTTATCACTAGGATGGCTAAATTGTGACAATGAATTAAAGTTAAGCGACGATTATTTATGCTTAAAACAATCGGAAACATGGGATTTTTTACTAGAAAAAATTAAAATGCAAGAAATTCATTATAATAATAAACTCAGAAGACTTGACCTTAACTCAAATTGTAGCCTTATACTCCATGGGTTATTGATACTCGTATTACGATAGTAAATTTCCCTTAATTGAACAGAATTATAACATAGTATTCACTCGGGTAGTTTATAATACCATACTCCCGTAATCGAAGATACGGGGTAAATACTTTTTGTCGTGTCCATCCGTCTGTCTATCTGTCTTTCTGTTTGTCCGCAAAAACTTTAACCTTGCCCATAACTTTTGATTTAGTGGAGCTACGACTTTCATTTACCTTATACGTGTGGATGATACAGCCCGTTGAATAAACCTATGCTTTATCCACGGGTGGATGATTTATCAATTGCACTTCCGGTTTTGACACGATCCCTCGCTTAAAGATTTTATTTTATTGAAACTTTTATTTGTATAAATCCTTGCCCTTATAAAATCAATGATAAAGAGCAATAATGTCGTTAAAAGCAAGAAAAAGACTCGTATTTGTCAAAAAAGTATCTTATTTTATCAAGGTACAGGAGCTGCACAGGCTACTTAAAGACAGATGTTAAACCCCTCCACCCTTCCTTAAAATCGTATTTGGAGAAAGTAAATCCTAGCAGTTAAGTTAGTACGTTATTGTTATAAGATTCCTTTAACATCTTCAACAATGCTTTCTTACTAGTATATCATACTACTTAACGTTATGCAGTAATGTAGTTGTAACTTACCATGGATCAACAATGAATCTACACGAAGCCTTGTGTCTAGCACGTTTTGTATTAGTCTGGTAGATCTACCGTACAAATAGTCAATTTTCATGATCCATTGGTCCTTACAACTTTTAGTCAGAAGTTCGCTTTATGTAAAGCTTCAGCAATTGTCTCATAATGTTTTCGAAGACGTAGATGGCAAATTTTCTAAATTTTGAAGACGATCTACTTTTCTCGAGGCATGTCAACATCATCGGTGCTACGTCATCAAGTTATACGTCATCATTTTGTATAAAAACCATTCATGTAGTTTTACAGGGGAAGTCACAAAGATTTGTAAAAACGAAAGTCGTATGAAAATAGAACATCTATAATTGTGCGATTTGATATTGGCTTTATCCAACTCGTTGAAATGGTATATATTCGCTCGGCAAGCCTTGCGAATATATTCACTATTTCAACTCGTTGGATAAAGCCAATATCAAATCGCACAAAATAGGTATCCTCTATATATACATGTGTATTTTTTGTGATAAGAACTTTCTTTGGGTACCACCAAATATGACCTTATGACTTTGACTTTAAAGTTTGACACACTTTTACACAAAAATTCCAAACTTTAAAGGTTGGCCATAACCTTTAAACGGTAGACACTAAGACTCTAATACTTCACATACATGTATGTATTGTTTGTGACAAGACCTTCCATTGGTTACCAACAAGTTTGACCTTTAGTCCTTGAAGATTTACGTTCTTTAAAAAAAAAACTTAAACCTCGACCATAACTTTTGAACGGTAAGGTTGGGGCTTTCATACTTCACACATGTAATCCTTGTGAGAAAACTATACCTTTCATTGAATACCAGCAACTTTAACCCTGACCTAGCTGCAGGACTGTAAAACCCAAGTCACATTTCCAAAAACGACCAGCGACCGACGGTTTTTGAAGCAAAAATGGGATTCTTCGGGTGATTCTCGGCAGTTCATCGGCTGTTGTCTTGCCCGATTTTGACCTCTGTTTTTGTCGGCCGACCAACTTTGTGTCCATCGTTCCAAGTTATAATTTTATCTGCGTCGGTGGCCGATTTCTTAAATTAAAGTTATCCGTCGACTACCCTTCGATCTTCGTCCGACTATCGGTGGTCAGTTGATTAAGTCGGTCGTCTGTCGTTCGATAATAAGAGTGTCCAAAATTTCGGCCGACGGTTAAAATCAAACTGTAGCTCAGAGCTCGATGATCGGGCGACGATTGGCCGACTTGCGATTATTTAACCTATTAAGGATACATAACACAAACAAAATTTTGATGCATGGATTGATATATATTTTTTAAACAGAAATAACATAAATAATTAACCTGTAAGATACATGTATAAAGAAATCTGAAGTATTCTTTGCTATTTAGATATGCACCATTTGTGTTTTTAGGTGACCTATTGCTATCTGTTTTCGTCCGTTGTCGTACGTAGTTCGTCGTCAATCGGTCGTAAACTTTTGAACATTTTCAGCTTCTCCTCTGCAACCACTGAACAAATTTCAACCAAACTAGGCACAAAGCATCTATGGGTGAAGGGGAACAAAAATTGTGAAATTCATGATCCCTGCCCCCCTGGGGCCTGGGGGTGGGGCCAAAACCACTAAAATTAATGCAATCTTTAAAAATCTTCTTCTCTACTCCTGGAAATCAAGCAGTCAAACTGTTTGCATGATTGTAATCAGCATTGAGTCCTTTACCAAATTTGTGAAATTCATGGCCCTGGGGTCAGGGGTTCTTGTGCGAGGGCGGGGCTAAATAAATATATAGTGAAAATGCATTATTTCTTTCAAAATCTTCTTCTCTGCTCCTGGGTATTAAATTAACTAAGTACATAGTTATGATGAGCAAGAGTGCCTCTACCAAAATTGTGAATTTTATGGCCCCAGGGTCAGGGGTTCTGGTGTTAGGGCGTGGCTGTATTGATTACACATATATAGTGAAAAAACATTAAATCTTTGAATATTTTCTTCTTTGTTCCTGGGTTTTAAGCAGATGAACTACCTATATAGTTATGAACAAGGGCCCTAATCTTCAAGAATTGTAAATTTCAAGGCCCCAGGGTCAGTTGTACCATAGATGGGGGGGGGGGGGCTGTACTTATATACTGGAAATGAATGAATTGTTTGGAATGTGCTCCTTGGTATTAATCAAATATTTTTGAAAAGCAAGGATGCCTTTCCAAAAATTGTGCAATGTGTGGATCTAGGCCTAAGAGTCAAGGGTTCATGTGTGGTAGCGGCACTACTGATTATTGCTGAATATTACTGATTTGTTGAAATGCATTTTTTGTTCCCCTACCCTACCTATGGGTATTAAGTAACCAAACTTAGGAACTGCTAAGTGTATAGTTATGTTGACCAAATGGTAAGTGCTATAGCATCTGGCTTAAAAGATGGATCAAATTCAATCACTGGAAATTTGTTGAATAATGCTCAGGTGACCTATAAGGCCCATGGGCCTCTTGTTAATTTATACAATTCAATACAAAATTTTGCACACATTTTCATCATTGAGGTACTATCTTACAAAATTCTGCCACTTTGTCTTGCAAATATTACTTAAGTCACCTATCTGAATATAGATCTATGAAAAATATTGCTGATTTCCAAAGAAAAAGATTTTTTGTGTTTATTCATCCAAGTCATCGATGTTCCTAGGAAAATGTGACTGCTCCTTGTCGCCCGATACTCGTGTCGGCCGTTCATGTTCTTTTAGCCGACAAGACCAGACAGATTTAGTCGCCGGACCATCGGCTTAAATGTGACCTAGGCATAACTCTCCGAAAAAAAATTAATTGATAGGCTAGAGAGCTACAGTGCCACCCATTGAAAAACTGTATATTTATTGTGCACAAAAAAGTTTGTTGTTTCTTTATTTATTTCCCCATGTTTTTAAACTGTCATCTCAAAATATGACTAACCGTGTGTTCCTAGTATCATATTTCACTGTTTCCACAACAAAACATGCCTTATAATTGTTTTTTTTAGCCTTCCTGGCCCCGAAATTGACTTAGTTAAGATCATCAAAAATATCTTCTTTTTTAATACCGGTATACTACCGTTTTGGTTTGCAATATAATTCGTTCCAACACACTTCATGCACGTGTCAACTACGAGAGGACTTCATAGTGGAGTATTTTGTTTAAATCCATCTTTTTCGCGATCGAGCTAAGAATTTGGAAGAATTAATCCAGAACAAAGCGCAACTTTTTGTGCGCATTAATTATACATTCTTTTATGGGTGGCACTGTAGCTCTCTGGTCTGTCAAAATATTTTTTTTTTTCGGATAGCTACATTTTTTCAGCTAACCCTGACCTTGAAGTTTGACCCACTTTTTAAATACAAACCTTGACTTTAACTTTTGAATGGTCAGGGCTAGGGCTTAAATACCTCTCATAATCAATTCTTGTGACAAGACCCTTCATTAGATACTAACAACTTTGACCCATTGACCTTGACCCTGGAGGTTGAGCTACTTTTTAAAAAAATATCCTTGGCTTTAACTTTTGAACAGATGGTGCTAGAGCTATCATATTTCACAATCGTATTTCTTGTGAGAAGACCCTACTTTTGGTACCAACATACATATACTGAATGATTTAACAATGAACCGTGCGCGCATAAAATCTGCACAGTCACTATTTTTTTGGAATGTTGACTGTTGCTACGCTAGAAGGCTTGGCTATATTATTCAGTTGGTAATAGTGTTTTTTAACGAATGTTTCTCGACGAATCGGATTCAACTAATTTACATGAAAGTATTATAAATGTATTTGTCTTTATTGTTTTTTTTTATGAATGATTTGCCACGGTAACTAAACTTGAAATTTCTGTAAAATTCTTTTATCGAACCAAAGTGTTTCTTTTTGCTCTTTATTTGAATCAAACGTTCCCATTGGCGTAAAGCAACATCTCGTTTCACTGGCTGACCTTTTTTAAAGCTGATAGGAAAACATATAGCAAGTGCAAGTATCCTGTAAACATTTTTATAAAGAGTGGAGCAAAGAAGAAATCAGATTCTCACGTAATGCGAAAGAAACACTTTGGTGCAATGCATCATAAAAGCTACTCCTACAGTTGTACTCTTATTGCATTCTTGCCACAAAAAGAGACTAAATCAAAGATCATTGTTTTATTTATTGCTGTTACAAAGTTTCAAGTTCAGTGCTACTTCTCTCTTCTTTTGTTATAAGTACAAACCAGTCGAGCTACATTCTCGTCAGAGACTTGTGGCTTTCAATAAGGTTTAGAAATCACATTGTGTCCGTCCTTGAAATCATGGTGGGCGATGTCTTTGCAAAAATACATAGAAAGCTCAAAGTTTATTATGACCGGTATTTGCAATCTTGACCAAAGGTCATTTATGCATTTCATTTTGCCAAAATTTTATTGGCAAAAGTGTTCATGTGTGACTGTGTCTTGTCCAAAACTCGGCTAACTTCAGGAAAAATGACGGAAACTTCATTAAAATTGTAAATGTCGTGATACAAGTATTGAGTTTAGGTGATTTGGTTAAATTCAATGTCAAAAAAAGAGGAAGTAAAAAAATATCACAGGGTGAACAATTTTCAAACAAAGAAATATTTGGAAGTTCATATTTTTCAGAAAGATTACTTTTGTTCAGATGCTTTGTCGTCACCAATTTGCAACTAGTCAAGATCACGGGCGGGAAAAATACAGATATTGTTCTTCCTAAACTAAAAGTACATGAACTACAGTTACCTATAATTATAGCTCCGAAGGAGAGGGGGGAGGGGTGGGCATACTGTTTACCCTTGTGTGTCTGTCCGTCTCTCTGTCCGTAACAAAGTTTTGGTCACAGTCTTCCAAGCAACTAATCATCTCAGATGCTTTAAATTTTAACACAATTTTCTCTGAGGCATGTCATATAGTGGGATCTTTTTTTGTTCAAATCGGATTTCAACTTCCTGTTTATCCGTGTGTCTGTCTGTTTCAAACATAACAAATTTGTCGTCCCAGTTTTCTCATAAATTACTCATCGCAGATGCTTGAAATTTAAGTACACTCCTTGTTTAGGCATTCCATATGGATGGATTCATTTTTGGTTACCTCCTATGTCAACTGCCTGAGTGTTTATCCGTGCGTCTATCCATACCATACATAATACGTTTTACATAGAAATATATAGGAAAAAACTTTGAAAGTCTTCTTCTCAAGAACCACTGGTCCAGAAAATCTGAAACTTGTGTGGAAGCATCCTGGGGTAGTGTAGATGCTAAATTGTAAAACCCCCGGGGGTTGGGCGGGGCCACAATGGGGAATCAAAGTTTTACATAGAAATATATAGGAAAAAATTTATAAAAATCTTCTTCTCAAGAACCACTGGGCCAGAAAAGCTGAAACTTGTGTGGAAGCATCCCGGGGTAGTGTTGATTCTAAATTGTTCTAATCATGAACACTAGGGATAGGGCGGGGCAACAATTGGGAATCAAAGTTTTACATAGAAATATATATGAAAATCTTTGAAAATCTTCTTCTCAAGAACCACTGGTCCAGAAAATCTGAAACTTGTGTGGAAGCATCCTGGGATAGTGTAGATTTAAAATTGTCTAAATTATGATCAGTGGGGTAGAGTGGGGTCACAATAGGGAAATCTGGTAAAGAACAGAATGGTCAATGCTTATCAGGTGAGCGATGTGGCCCATGGGCCTCTTGTTTTAAGATGAACTTTTTGAAAAAGGTAATTTGTTCAATTCTGTTGGTGAAGTCGCCCGCGTGGCGCAGTGGTTAGAGCTTCATACTAGGATTTGATCTCGTGACCAACCAAGTTTATTTCCCAGAGAACTTTTTAACATTGTTTATTTCTTAAATAAACTTTTTAAAAGTTCTAGAGTAAAGTTTCAAAATAAATCGAAGTACTACAGTGTTTTATATAATTAACCCAAAGGCACCTGTTTCGGTAATAAAAATGTATTACTGAAACTAGTGCCTGTGAGTTAACCATAGTAAACTATATTTGAATATTTGTTAGGGTTAATTGCAATTGCAACATTCTCATGGAAAAATATTCCAAATTGACACTTCAAAGGATAATTGTGACAAGAGGGTATTTTTGTGTCGCCTTCAGAGCAGATTGGTACTTAGGGATCACTTTATCCGGCATCTGTCTGTCCGTCAAACCTTAAATCTCGAGAACTGTAAGAGTTATGGATATATAAGGCTTGTCACTATGGCTTCTGTATTTAACCATGGTTACCGACCTAGCTATCCTTGAACCTGACCTTTGACCTAATTCTTGAATAGTTATTTATTTATTTATGCTATTTAGCATGTGCAATGTATGTCAAACCATTTTTAGAATAGAAGCGTACAGTCCTCCTGACCTTTGACATACTTTGCAAAATATACTGCTGAGTGTAATATGTTTATTGTCTCATTAATTTTGTAGTTAAGGCGCATTTCGATGGTTCGTAGCTTTAGCTCTTTATATCATATACACCCATTTTTTGGTGTTCTTTTTTTTTGAGTATTTGAGATAACTTTGACCTATCTGCATAAATTCAGCAAAAGTTTAAGATTCTAAAATAATTTTCTTGTTTTTTGAATTTTCAAGCCAGAGAAATCACATTTTATGAGTGCAGAAAGGTCAAATAATAGATTATGCATAGCAATTTGAAACTTTTTTAGTCACAATTTTAAAAATGTCTTTTTCAAAAATATACTTATAGTTTATTTTGTTCCATGCTTTATATTGATAAAAATATTGGAGGGAAAACTTTGAAGATGTATTTTTTTATTAAGACACAACTTTCAGTGCAAAAAGGTTATATCAAATGTACTTTAGCGCTAAAAGAAGCTTATTGACCCCCATTTTAGATTTGATTTTTAATTAAGCTATTTTTTGTAGATACTAAAAATAAAATTGACAAAAAAGTTTAAAACTTTAAATATCAGGAGCCAACCTCGTTAAGAGACGTTAATTACGTAGCGTCGAGAATGCTACGCCTTACTGAAAGTCCAAGGTTGGCAGAGAATTGTTATAATGGTCTAACAATCAGTATAAAAAAATCGGTCAGCATTTGAAAATTGTATTTGGTGACAAAGTCATTGTATCGATACAATGACTTTGATGCATATACAATATATCATTAAGTCAATATTACAGTTAGACCATTATTTACACACGTACAGTGTACTGTAATTGTTGACCTATTTTACGGTTTTTACCGATCATGCACGGAACATGCGGTTGCTTTTACCGGTTGGCAGGGTACTCTCACTTCTCCGTGGCACATGATCTCGCCTAAAATGTAATAGATGCGCAGTTTGCTCTTCTGCTGATTTTCATTGTTTAAATTGACTATGCCAATACATGTACATCCTTTACTATATAATTATAGTAACTTGAGTAATTTTTTATTGCTTTACTTTATTGCTATCCGTTTTCGTCCGTCATCGTGTGTCGTCCGTCGTGTGTTAACATTTGAACATTTACAGCTTCATCTCTGAAACCGCTGAACCTATATCAACCAATTTTGGCATAAAGCATCTATGGGTAAAGGGGAACAAAAATTGTGAATTTCATGGTCCCTGTCCCCCTGGGGCCTGGGGGTGGACCAAAACCACTAAAATTAGTGCAATCTTTAAAAATCTTCTTTACTCCTGGACATCAAGCATTCAAACTGTTGTAATGATTGTAATCAGCAATAAGTCCTCTTCCAAAATTGTGAAACTCATGGGGCCCAAGGGTAAGGGGTTTTAGTGCTAGGGCGGGGCTAAATAGATTATATGGTGAAAATGCATTATTTCTTTGAATTTCTTCTTTTTTGCTCCTGGGCATTAAATAAGCTAACCAAGTGCAAAGTTATGTTAAATATGGCTGCTTCTTCCTAAATTTTGAATCTCATGACCCCAGGGTCAGGGGTTCTAGTGCTAGGGTGGGGTTATATGGATTATATAGTGAAAATACATAAACTCTTTAAAATTCTTCTTCTCTGCTCCTAGGTTTTAAATAAACTAACCAAGTGCAAAGTTATGTTGAAAAAGGCCGTCTCTTCCAAAATTGTGAATTTCATGGCCCCAGGGTCAGAGGTTCTAGTGCTAGGGTGGGGCTATATAGATTATATAGTGAAAATGCACTAATTCTTTGAAATTCTTCTTCTCTGCTCATGGCCATTTAATAAACTAACCAAGGGCATAGTAATGTTGAATAAGGCCGCCTCTTCCAAAATTTTGAATTTCATGTCCCCAGGGTCAGGGGTTCTAGTGCTAGGGTGGGGCTATATAGATTGTATAGTGAATATGCATTCATTCTTTGAAATTCTTCTTCTCTGCTCCTGGATATTAAGCAAACTAACTAAGTATAGAGTTATATGAGCAGGAATGTCTACTCCGAAATTGTAAATTTCATTGCCTTTGGGTCGAGGGTTTTGTTGTTAGGGTTGGTCTCTATTGGTTATGTAAAGGATGTAGTGAAAATGCATAAATTCTTTGAAAATCTTCTTCTCTGCTCCTGTGTATTAAACAAATAAACTAAGTACATAGTTCTAATGAGCAGGAATGCTTTTCCAAAATTGTGAATTTCATTGCCCCAGGGTCAGGGGTTCTGGTGTTGGGACAGGGCTCTATTGATTATACAATGAAAATGCATTAATTCTTTACAAATCTTCTTTGAAAATCTCCTTTTCTACATCTGGGTATTAAACCAATGAACTATGTACATAGTAGGGATGGCAATTTGTAACCGGTTAATCGATTAATCGGTCGGAACGATGCTAATCGGTTAGCAAATCCGTAATCGGTTAGTCGGAAAAAAATAAAATATGTGTGAATTTAAGCGAAGTTTCCTTATATTCCCATCTGTATTTCTTTTTAGAAAGGAAAGCGCTGCAGAGATTTTTATTTATAGCGTTTTTACACATCTTATAATTAAGATTATTTGGAGGTCAAATAAAATATGTGTGAATTTAAGCGAAGTTTCCTTAAATTCCCATCTGTATTTCTTTTTAGAAAGGAAAGCGCTGCAGAGATGTTTATTTATAGCGTTTTTACACATCTTATAATTAAGATTATTTGGAGGTAATTATATAGCTCTCCAGATTGAGATCGCAGGGTAATTGGTCAATTTGTAAGTGTTAATTGCTATTTTTAAGACATCATGCTGTTACCCAGATAGTCCTGTGGTTTTTTTAAAAATGATATTAAAAAAATCACCGTTAAGCACTTTTAATTATTGTATGTCTATATTTTACCGTTATCTATTAAATAATTTTATTATAAAGAACATTGTGACGTGAGAGTTCAGACACAGTTCTGATTATGGTGACAACGCGGAATTAACTTATTTAACATCTGCGTTGGAAAATTATCCTTGTCTGATTTCTCAAGCAAGATTCATAGTTTTCTTAATTTTTTCTTGTCTATCGAAATTAAAATAAAATATACTCTTATGACATAAAACTCCCTGATCAAAACAATGAACAGAATGTAACTTCTAACATCTGTTAAGCCTTTTTGTGTATATGAAAAGAAAATGTCAAAATGTATATCTTGATACGACTAACCGGTTAATCGGTCGGAACGTCTTGCGGTTAATCGATTAGCAATTCTGCAATCGATTGCCATCCCTAGTACATAGCTATGAGGAGAAAGGATTCCTCTTCGAGATTTGTGAATTTCATGGCCCCTGGGGTAGGGCTTCTTGTGTTAGGACGGGGCTCTGATGTTTTTGTAATGAAAATGCATGAATTCTTTGAAAAATCGTTACCTTTGCTCCTGGGTATTATGCCAATGATATAAGTACATACTTATGATGAAGAAAGCTG